>SJXQ01005847.1:21541-53621 GCA_006408695.1 Aepyceros melampus
ATGCGAAGAGTTGACTCATTGGAAAAGACCCTGATGCTGGGAGGGATTGGGGGCAGGAGGAGAAGGGGACGACCGAGGATGAGATGGCTGGATGGCATCACGGACTCAATGGACATGAGTCTGAGTGAACTCCGGGAGTTGGTGATGGACAGGGAGGCCTGGCGTGCTGCGATTCATGGGGTCGCAAAGAGTCAGACACGACTGAGCGACTGAACTGAACTGAACTGAACTGATACATCAGGGAAATATGGAGGGATTAGAAACATATAGTTTGGTTGCTAAAGACTTGTGTCTAGATCCTAGCACTTCTACTTACGAGTTGCATTATCTTGGAAGATAGTTACCATTTTAAAACCTTAAGTTCTTCATCTGAAAATTGAAGTTGCTGCTTACTCAGATTTTGTGTATATGGACATGAACTTGTATACAAAGTATTTGGCACAATACTTTATTACGTGCCAATAAACAATGATGTATGATATAATAATATGACAGTAATTTAATTTTTAAATTAAAAAAAAATTCAACCATAGTCAAGCACGTGTGTAGCCTTATCAGTTTGAAATTCAGTACTTAGTGATCCACTAATTGTTTAGTAACATATTTTTTAGTCTCCATGTGTTTGGTTTTTTTGTTTGTTTGTTTGTTTGTTTTTGTAGTTTTTTTCTTTGTAGTTGATTTCTAGTCTCAAAGTATTGTGGTCCGAAAAGATGCTTGATGTGATTTCAGTTTTCTTAAGTTTACTAAGACCTGTTTTATGGCCTAGTATGTGACCTATCCTGGAGAATATTCCATGTGCATTTAAGAGTGCTTTCAGATAGATGTGATCCAATGGACCATTTACAGCCAATGTTTCCAAAGTGATTTCTTGCCTGGATCATCTGTCCACTGATGTAAGTGAGGTGTTACTATTATTGTGTTACTGACAAACTTTTTCATTTTGTAATTTTCTTGTTTCTAGTTATGGCCTTGTCTTTTTCACCTAGACTATTTCCTTTAACATTTGTTACAAAACTGGTTTGGTGGTGTTGAATTCTTTTAATTTTGCTTTTCTGTAAATCTTTCAACTTCTCTATTAAGTTTGAAAAAAATCTTTCTGGGTAGAGTATTCTTGGCTATAGTTTTTCTTCTTTTTCATCGCTTTAAATAAATCATGCCACTCCCTTCTTGCCTGCAGAGTTTCTGCTGAAAAATCACCTGATGAGAGTTCCCATCTATGTTTGTTGTCATTCAGTTGATAAGTCATGTTCAACTCTTTGCAACCCCATGGACTGTAGCAGACCAGGCTCTTCTGTCCTCCACTATCTCCCAGAGTTTGCTCAAATTCAGGTCTGTTGAGTTGGTGATGCTGTCTAACCATCTCATCCTCTGCTGCCCTCTTATGCTTTTACCTTCAGTCTTTCCCAGCATCAAGATCTTTCCATCGAGTCAGCTCTTTGCATTAGGTGGCCAAAGTATGGAGCTTCAACTTCGGCATCAGTCCTTCCAATGAATATTCAGGATTGATTTCCTTTAAGATGGACTCGTTGGAGCTCCTTGCAGTCCAAGGAACTCTCAAGAGTCTTCTCCAGCACCACAATTCGAAAGTACCAATTTTTCAGCACTCAGCCTTCTTTATGGTCCAACTCTTGCATCTATACATGACTACTGGAAAAACCATCAGTTCAGTTCAGTTCAGTTCAGTTTCTCAGTCGTGTCCGACTCTTTGCGACTCCATGAATCGCAGCACGCCAGGCCTCCCTGTCCATCACCAACTCCCGGAGTTCACCCAGACCCACGCATACAGACCTTTGTCAGGAAAGTGATGTCTCTGTTTTTTTAATATGTTGTTTAGGTTTGTCATAGCTTTCCTTCCAAGGGGCAAGTATCTTTTAATTTCATGGCCTTGTATGTTACTTGTTGCCTTTCCCCGCTGCTTGTTATATTTTCTGTTTTTCTTTCTGTCATTTTAATCACAGTGTGTTTTGGTGCATTCCTCTTTGGGTTAATCCTATATGTGACTTTCAATTCTTCCTGGACTCTCTGGGCTGTTTCCTTTGAAAGTTTTCAGCTATTGTATCTTCAAATATATTATCAGCCCCTTTCTCTTTCTCTTCTCTTTCTGAGCTAGTAATACTAATATTAGTGCATTTTATGTTGTCCCAGAGTTTTCTTCAACTGTCCTCATTGCTTTTCATTCTCTTCTCTTTTCTCTGTTCATCACCAGTGATTTCTACTACTCTTTCTTCCAGCTTTCTGTTCTGCTTCTCTATCATTTAGTCTACACTTGATTCCTTCTAGTGCGTCTTCATTTCAGCTATATTTTTCATCCGTCTGATTGTCATTTATTATTTTTTATCTTATTAAAAACATCTAACTTTTTTTGTGCATCATTCTCCTCCCAAATTCCTTGATCATCTTTACAATCTCTACCTTGAACCTTTCGCAGGTAGATCGCCTAGCCCACTTCATTTAGTTCTTCTGGGATTTTTATTGTGTTCCTTCCTCTGGAACATGTTCATCTGTTGCTTCGTTTTGTCTAAGTTTTATTCATTTTTATTTTTATGCCTGGTAGGCTTCAGTCCATGGGGTCGCTGGGTCGGACCTGACTGAGCGACTTCACTTTCACCTTTCGCTTTCATGCATTGGAGAAGGAAATGGCAACCCACTCCAGTGTTCTTGCCTGGAGAACCCCAGGGACGGGGAGCCTGGTGGGCTGCCGTCTATGGGGTCGCACAGAGTCGGACACGACTGAAGTGACTTAGCAATCTAAGAGTTTGGTTATGTTTCCTGATCTTGAAGAAGTGACCATTTGCGGGAGGTATCCTGTGTGTCCCAGCAGTGCACTCCCTTCTCATCACCCAAACTATGTGCTGTAGGGGATTTCCCTATTAGGACTGTGTAAGTCTTTTAGTTGTGGCAGGCTGAATATGTGGGTGGCCTGTTAGGCTTGGTTGACCCCTGGTCTGGTTGATTGCTTGGGCCTGCCTTGTATGGAGGCTCCTGGCTGTTCCGCACAGGGCCCTGGTCATAAGGTGGCCAGCTGCAGAATCCAGGGGGTCCCAAGGCTAGTGCTGGCTCACTGATGGAGTTAGAGTCCATAAGACTTCGGGGCTGTAGCCCACCCACTGGTGGGTGAAACCTGGCCCTGGTGTTAGCGCAGGACTACTGGCAAGCAGAGTCAGGTCTTGGACTCTGGTTCCAGGGTCCAGGAATCCCAGAGTTGATATCAGGTCACTGGTAGGAGGAGAGGGGGCAGTTCCTGAAACAGGTGGGTACAGGCTCTTGGGATGTCCCGGAGTTTGTGCTGGCCTGCTAAGTGGGCTGGGATCCAACTGGTCCCAGGGCAGGGTTTGGCCTACTGTGACAGATTAGGACCACAGGTTATAGGACTGTGAGTTTCTGGCAGCTGTTCTCTGCTTTCTGATAGGTAGAGCTGGGCCCTGGCCCTCTGCTGGGCAAGGCTGTGTGCAGAGGTGGCTGTGGCTCAGGAAGTCTTGAAGCACCCTGTGTGCTGATGGGTGGAGCCAGTCAACATATTAATGGACATAGTTGTGTCCCAGTAAAAGTTTAATTATAAAAGATCAAGCTTCAAGTCAGATTTTTTCTGTGAGACTTAGTTTGCTGAACTGAGCTAAGAAATTCACATATAAAAAAAACTTAATGTTGATGTATGGCAAAACCAATACAATATTGTAAAGGTAAAAAAAAATAATAATAAAATTTAAAAAAGAAAAAAAATGTTTTAAGTCATGTAATTACATATTTTTGTCCTCATTTCCCCTGAAAATCACAGAGGGTGAAAGAATTTGGCTTTACTTTCTATGGTAGACAGAATGATGCTCCCCATCCTCCAAAGATCACCATCTCCTAATTCTCAGAAACTTTGCATACATTATCTTATATGTCAAAAGGCACTATGTTTAAATCAAGGGTCTTCAAATGAAAAGATTATCCTGGAATATCTAGACGGGCTTGAGGTAATCTTAAGGGTCCTTACAAGAGGGAGCCAAGTGTTATACTGTTGGATCTGAAGATGGAGGAAGCAGACATGAGCCAAGAAATGAGGGAAGCCTTTAGATGCTGAAGAAAATCAAAGGAAACAGATTCACACTAAGGACCCCTAGAAGCAGCACAGCGCTTCCTCACCCACTTTAGACCACTGACTTCAGTGGTCTAAACCACTGAACAATAGAAGTTCTAGAACAATAAAGGTGTATTGCATTGAGCCACTAAGTGTGCCGTAATTTCCTGGAATAAATTTGCTGGAGGAAACGAATATATTTGCCTTGTTTTTGGAGTTTGTATTTGTGTGTGTGTGTGTGTGTGTGTTAATCATTAAATGCTAACTGCATCATAATAGTTTTAAAGTTAAAGTAAATAAATTTATATTTTAAAAAAAGTAAAAGAAACCTTGGCTGAAAGACACTTGGAAAAAGCCTCCCTATTAAAAAAAGGATAAAGTTCTGAATGAATAAAAAGATAGTGTTCTATCATTCCTGGCTTTCCATGTCTTTGTTCTGAAAGTCTCTCTCTACTCATTATTAAATTTTTGGTACTTTTTTCATATTCCAAATCACTCTACATTTAAAAAAAAATTTAAACAACTGAAAAAAGAACTAGGCATAGCAATAGGCTAATATATCATTTTAATTTTATGTATCATATCCTAGCTTTGCTAAGTTATATAGTTGTAGTTTACAGCTTCATCTGTGGGATATTTGGAAAACAAAACACTCACAGTGATATATAATTCTCCACCATAAATCCGTTATAAGTGCACTTGATCACTGTTGTCAGAAGACCGGAGTTTGAATTCAGCTGTGCCATTTTTTCCAGTGGCCTCTAATCCTTCCAATACCTTGAGGAAAACTAAATGATAGTTCTCATCAAAGGCAGGAAAATGCAAAGGATGGAAAGAACTAGGGAGGTCTGAATCTCATCTCACAACTGCTCACATTGTATCAGTCTCTTTAAATTCTCTAAGTTTGTAGTCACCCCGGCTAAATTTTATTTCCACATTAAGCACTATTATTTTATTATCTTGTCCTCTGTGAATGTATATAGAGACTTTTAATGGCCTTATCCTTTAGCTAGTGCTTGTATTTTCAGTAAAAGTACCTCTGGTGGTGGTCTCTAAGTTGTGTCCAACTCTTGCTACCCCATGGACTGTAGCCTGCCAGGCTCCTCTGTCCAAGAGATTTTTCAGAGAAGAATACCTTTTCAGGCAAAAGTACCTCTTTGTTGTTGTTGTTGTTCAGTCGCTCATTTATTCCAACTCTTTGTGACCCCAAGGACTGCAGCATGCCAGGCCTCCCTGTCCATCACCAACTCCCAGAGTTTACCCAAACTCATGTCCATTGAGTTGGTGATGCTATCCAACCATCTGAACCTCAGTTGTCCCCTTCTCCTGTCTTCAATTTTTCCCAGCATCAGGGTCTTTTCTAATGAATTAGCTTTTTGTATCAGGTGGCTAAAGTAAGGGAGCTTCAGCATCAGTCCTTCCAATTAATATTCAGGATTGATTTCTTTAGGGTTGCCTGTTTTGTTCTCCTTGCAGTCCAAGGGACTCTCAAGAGTCTTCTTCAACACCACAGTTCAAAAACACCAGTTCTCCCATGGTTAGCCTTCTTTATGGTCCAACTCTCACATCCATACAGGACTATTGGAAAAAAACAGAGTTTTGATTATATGGACATTTGTTGGCAAGGTAATGTGCATGTGAAAGGGCTGTATATGGAAGCCTGGCTGGAAGCTAGAAAGGTAGATTAGGCTTGCTTGGATGTTCCAAAAAAGCACAGTTATTCTTTCCAGAGCTTAAAATGAAAGGTTATTTTTGTTTCTTTTGAATGATTCTCTTTAAATGATTTAGAATTTCTTACTAGAATGTACTGTCATTCACTCATTTTGGTCTCTCTAAAACATGGATCATTAACCTTAATCATAGAAGTATAATAATGGAGTGAATAAGGTTTAAATGTTTGAATACCAAACTGTCTTGTAATGTCTGAGTGCAGATGCTTAAGAAAGGTATTTAAAATTCCCCTAAAATGAGGGCAATATTTCAGCCGAAATCAGAGTTCCTTATAGCTCCACACATAAACTTTTCTGTCCTGTCTTCATTGTAAATTTGAAGGGCTTTAGGGGAATTTTTTTGAGAATCTTTGGGAGATTTTTTGAGAGTCTTCGGGAGGCACACTTCCATGGCATTGATTCCTGGTGACTGGAAATGTTCACATTCTACGTCATTTAAACATAGAGATCCATGCCTCAGAATGTGTGATAGAATAAAACAATAAATTATGTATCTTACTTTACCTCTGGGGATGCTAAAGTCAGTTTTTTAAAGATTTTCCATTTTTCCATGGACTCTTATAATACCGTTCTATGGCCTAGAAATATTTCATATTAAGGCAAAGTCACTATATCTGGAGATGTCTCTACATGTATGTCTCTAACATACTACAGGGCAGATTTATGAGATCTCAGCATGTGAATTAGTCACACTTTGCTTGTGTGTGGTAAAGCATTTGGGTTAAGCTGGCTTCTGGAAAGGACCACCCAATCTTTGCAACTAACCTTACAAGCTGCTATTAATTCCAAGGGGAAAATTAATCAGTACTTAATGAATGAGAGTTATTTGCATTACTGAGAATGTATCAGCTACACAAACTGCTTGATGTGACTCAGAAAACCCGTCTGATTCTGTTAGTAATTTGATAAAAACCTGGAGTCAGTTGGTTCCAGACCAAATGTCAGCATAGCCCCTAGCCCACTAACTCAATGACACCTTCTGTGGTATTGCTATGTTCTGCAAAACAGATGTTATGATTTACTCCAGACATCCTGCGTTTCACTAGAAATTGAAGTAGCCCATTAGTTATCTCATTCACTTAATTTTCAATGGACCAATCAATGGACTAAACACGTGTGGTCTGTAAATTCTGATCCTATTGTTAACTTTTACTTATAGGATAAGCTTTAGAATGTCATTACTCCCATCATTCTTAAGTTTTCTCTTCTACACAGTGGGTTTCTCTGCTCTTTATATTTATAGATGAATCCTTCTAAAGTCCATTCCAGAGAGACGATTATTCGACATGCAACCGTTTTCAAATGTTATTTCTCTTTATGCAATATTTTTCTTAGTATTTAGAAGTTTGGTTTCATAGTTAGCTAAGAAAAAAAAAAAACCTCTGGATGAAGTTAAGGTGATTTTCTCTTATTGTTTTCTTAAGAGTTACAAACTGATATTGAGACTGTTTATGTGTACACAAAGATAATAAAAACGGACTGGCTACCCTTTTATGAGAGGCAGAAAACCAGAAGTTTTGGTTTGCCGTGTCCTTGGTGTTTCCATTCATGGGATTGACCATAAACATGGTTTAGGTAGTTAGGTAGATGGTTGGCCAGAGCCAACAGTCCGTTCAGAGTTTTCTATTTTCCAAGCAGTGTGTTTCTACTTTGTTTCATTCTCTGCAACTAGATTACAGAGATTAATATGTGACTAATCCTTCAGTGGTGCACTCTTTGAATGTTGTGCTTCAAATTAAATAAACTGCTGAAGTCTTCTGTTCACTGTATTTTTCTGCACTGTTTGTTTCCAGCGAGATTCTTTGTGCTGTATTTAATCCTTTTTGTACTATCTGGTGTTGCTGGATGAATGAAATGATTATTCCTTTTACTCATAATAATTATAACAAATAGAGATTCGCTAACACTTATTGGTTATAACTTTTTAATTTATATTTTTAAGTAGGGCACAGTGGGATGAGACAAAAAAGATCAGCCTTCTTCCTTTTCTTTTGTCTCTTCACTCTTTTCTCCTACTCCCTAATTAATATAAATTGCTTCCTTCATTTCTTACCTTACTTACTCCTCTAAAGATAGAAGTGACATCAAGTGGTAGTGTGGAATAGAATAGATAAATGTGGTCATCACTGAAGGAGACTCAAGTCTAAGTCACTTTTTTCTTGGAAAAATATAAAATTGTGTCTTCAATCAAGAATTATAATCCCTTCACAAAATTGCATTTAAAAATATGCATGTAAAACATTTGTGTGCAAAATTTTATGCTGCAAGGATTGTAGCAAAATTAATACATTTTCAAGCTTATTTTATATTTTCTCCAACTTAATTTTTAGGTTTGCTCTTTGCACTTAGATAGGAGTAATGGTTTATTTCTTGAACGCATGATGAGGAAATGAAAAAGCTTTAATTGGCAGTCACAAATAACCTAGAATTCCTAGAATTATTAATAGTTTGGACAATTATTATTTTCAGCCCATCTCAATTAAACTCTCTGTTGTTGAATTTAATACTAAATATTTAATAAACTTTTAAGAATTTGCTAATACCTACACATAAAAAAGCATAATAAAATTTGTAATACTCCAAATATTAAAATAAATGTAATATCTCTCTGAAAAGTTAATTAAAAAGAATCTATCCTGAAGACATATTAGTATTTTCTAATAATATGGGTTGTAAGACCTAAATAAATATACGATGAAAAACCCCTTTATGTATTCTATTAAGGTTTACTATATATAATTTTTGTGAAAATACTTACTTTTAAAATTATGAGATTTTCTTTTCTTTTAAATGCTCAATGGTATGATGATGTTCAACAGTTTATGATCATCAGCATCAGAAGGAATCACATTTTAAATATAATTGTTCAAAATTTTCTAATGCATTAAGAATAAATTCAGAATAAAATATCATTTTGCTGTTATAATCTGTCTAATTTCTGGAGTAGACTTAATTGCAATAGTAGAATTAGTTGCAATAGTCAAATAGAATTTCACATGATATTATTGCTTTGTTTTCCTCATTATGTCTTCCTAGACTTTATATTCTATTGATTTCACACCCCTTTTCAATATTGTGCTAGATGGATTAAATCATTTGCAAACCCTGAACATATTTTTTCAATTAATTAATTAATTTTAATTGGAAGACAATTACTTTTCAATACTGTGGTGGTTTTTGCCATACATCAACATGAGTCGGTCACAGGTATATATGTGTCCCCCCCATCCTGAGGTCCTCTCCCACCTTCCACCTCCCTCCCAACCCTATCCCTCTAGGTTGTCCCAGAGCACTGGCTTTGGGTGCCCTGCCTCATGCATGGAACTTACACTGGTCATCTATTTTACATATGGTAATATACATGTTTCAATGCTATTCTCCCAAATCATTCCACCCTTGCCATTTCCCACTGAGTTCAAAAGTCTGTTCTTTACATCTGTGTCTTCTTTGCTGTCCTGCATGTAGGATTGTCAGTACTGTCTTTTAAACTTCTTTGTATATGCATTAATATACAATATTTGTCTTTCTCTTTCTGCTGCAAAGAAAAGAACCCATTTTGAGTGATATGTGGCTTTATAAATTTTATTTTTTTCTTTCTTAATAGGCCTTTACTGAATTTGAGATTGAGCAGCATCAAGAATGTGCTTATGATCACTTGGAAGTATTTGATGGAGAAACAGAAAAATCACCAGTTCTTGGACGACTGTGTGGGAACAAGATACCAGAGCCCCTTGTGGCTACTGGAAATAACATGTTTGTTCGGTTTGTCTCTGATGCATCTGTTCAAAGAAAAGGTTTTCAAGCACACATTCTACGGGTAAGTAAATTAGGTGATGCTTCTCTTTTCTGAGTAAGTACCAAGTTTCTCTTCTAGTGAAGGCAGGGTATTTCTAACAGGATCAAAAGAAATCCCACTGAAACATTGTATGAAATACTTGAGAACCATATAGCAACCTCTCTAAACATCTTTGTAGTTGTTGTTTTGTCACTAAGTTGTGCCCTACTCTTTGTGACCCCATGGTCTCCTCTGTCCATGGGATTTTCCAGGCAAGAATACTGGAGTGGGTTGCCATTTTCTTCTCCAGGGGCAGGCAGCTTCTTTACTGTTGAGCCAAAAGGGAAGTCCTATCTTTGTAGTTCAATATTCAAAAAACTAAGATCATGGCATCTCGTCCCATTACTTCATGACAAATAGGTGGGGAAACAATGGAAACAGTGACAGACTATCTTCTTGGACTCCAAAATCACTGTGCAGATGGTGACTGCAGCCATGAAATTAAAAGATGTTTGCTCCTTGGAAGAAGAGCTATGACCAACCTAGACACCATATTCTAAAGCAGAGACATTACTTTGTCAACAAAGGTCCATCTAGTCAAAGCTATGGTTTTTCCAGTAGTCATGTATGATTGTGAGAGTTGGATTGTAAAGAAAGCTGAGCACTGAAGAATTGATGCTTTTGAACTGTGGTGCTGGAGAAGACTCTTGAGAGTCCCTTGGACTCCAAGGAGATCAAACCAGTCAATCCTAAAGGAAATCAGTCCTGAATATTTATTGGAAGGATTGATGCTAAAGCAGAAGCTCCAATACTGTGGCCACCTTATGGGAAGAACTGATTCATTGGAAAAGACTCTGATGCTGGGAAAGACTGAAGGCAGGAGGAGAAGAGGACGACAGAGGATGAAAAGGTTGGATTGAATCACTGACTCAATGGACATGAGTTTGAGCAAGCTCCAGGAGTTGGTGAAGGACGGGGAAGCCTGGCGTGCTGCAGTCCATGATGCTGCAAAGAGTCGTACACAACTGAGCTATTGAACTGAAACTGGAATGGATCTTTGTAGCTGTTGCACTAATTAAAAGAAACACAGTAGTTTGATCTGATTCATAATCAAGAATTGAGCCATCAGGGAAGCCCCGAAGATCAAGAAAACTATCTTAATATTTATAAGGTGTATTCCATCTTAATTTTGGCAATTTGATTTATGTATTTAATAGGTAGAATTTGTAGCTTGAAATTGAAAATTTTTGTTTTTGCTAAAATCCTACGTGATTAGCTAACTTTCACATTAATATTTTTATCAATGTGGTATGATCAAGAAGAACTACCTTAAATATTTATATGGTATATTATATGTTAACTTTAGAAATTCAATTTATATGTTATATATAACAGATAGAAATCTATAACTAGAAATTCAAAAATTTTGTTATTATTGCTAAAATCCTAAAGAGTGACTGAAAGTTTTTGCTTTACCTATTAGCTAACTTTCACATGAATATATTTTTGTGATTCAAATTTTGAATTCAACTCTCTGTTTACAGAGCCTAACTTTTCCCCTTGTATTTGGTATGCAATACGATCTTTTTCATAACCCTAATCCCTAATTTGACCCTTACAAGTTTCTGCTATAATGGAAGTTTTTAAGAAATAAAATATAATTTAGACAAATATGAAAAAATTTAGGCAAAAATGTAAAATAACTGTTTTAATTTGGAGCAAATTTAACAATATATTCCATAAAGTGCAGTGAGTGTCCTTTAAAATCCTTCAGTTGAAATATACACTCACTGAAGTCGCTCAGCTTATAGCGACACCTGGTGCCAGGCTCAGTGCCTTCACCGCTGAGACCCCAGGAGAGATCTGCCGCTTCCGTCGTGTCTAGCGCTTTGCCACCCTCTGCACCATAGCCAGGGTATTCTCCAGGCAAGAATACTGGAGTGGGTTGCTGTGCCCTCCTCCACGGGATCTTCCCGACCCAGGGATTGAACCCCAGTCTCTGACAGAGACTGCTTTGGCAGGCGGGTTCTGTACCAGGAGCGCTACCTCTGGGTGTAAAACAGTCTTGTTTGCATGCTCTCTCTTTTTTTTTTTAATTTATTTATTTTAATTGGAGGCTAATTACTTTACAATATTGTATTGGTTTTGCCATACATCAACATGAATCCACCAGGGTGTACATGTGTTTCCCATCCTGAACCCCTCTCCCACCTCCCTCCCCGTACCTCCCCTCTGGGTCATCCCAGTGCACCAGACCCAAGCATCCTGTATCCTGCATGGAACCTGGACTGGCGATTCATTTCTTATATGATATTACACATGTTTCAATGCCATTCTTCCAAATCATCCCACCCTCTCCCTCTCCCACAGAGTCCAAAAAACTGGTCTATACATCTGTGTCTCTTTTGCTGTCTCACATACAGAGTTATCATTACATCTTTCTAAATTCCATATATATGCATTAGTATACTGTATTGGTGCTTTTCTTTCTGTCATGCTCTCTTGATTATTGTTTTCTCCTTTCACTTTTATTCTATTTTAGAAATGATAACTTTATTCTATTGTTCAATTTTACTTTCCACTCTAGTATATTCTGCTATGAGCATTAGATTTATATTGAAGTCTATTTGTGAGAAAGTGGATTCTATCTGATCTGTGCTAGTAATGACTGGACTCAAAAATAATACAATGGCATTATTTCTCATGATTAAAACAAATATTCTGGTTTGAGAAAAATCTTTCATAGATTAAAAATATTTCATATTAATGAACTTTTTATGCCTTTGACATTTACTCTTTAAATACTTTCCTGATAACTTGTCATATGTTGAAGGAATAGAAAAATTGAAATCTCATTACTTGATCAATATTTTTCTGACATCATAGTGTTAATGGCATAATTTTAAAAATGATCCTGGCTGTCGCAGTTTCTAAGAATGCAATGTAAAAATATGCTTCAAAACTCTTGAAACAGCTGATATAATATGTTCAGTTTACTCACCTATAAATTCCTCTTCAGTTCAGTTCAGTCGCTCAGTTGTGTCCGACTCTTTGTGACTCCATGAATTGCAGCATGCCAGGCCTCCCTGTCCATACCAACTCCTGGAGTTCACCTAAACTCTTGTCCATGGAGTCCCTAATGCCATCCAGCCATCTCATCTTTGGTCGTCCCCTTCTCCTCCTGTCCCCAATCCCTCCCAGCATCAGAGTCTTTTCCAATGAGTCAACTCTTCACATGAGGTGGCCAAAGTATTGCAGTTTCAGCTTTAGCACCAGCCACTTACTTTTATAGTTTCTCTTTTTATATTTACCTTAAACCTCAGGTTTTCTTGCAGCTATAAAACTCCATGACTCCTTAATTTGTATGGCTTCTGCTATAGATGCTATTTCTGTGTATGTATTACCATTAAGAATTCATTGAAGTGAAGTTGCTCAGTCATGTCCGACTCTTTGCGACCCCATGGACTGTAGCCTACCAGGCTCCATCCATGAGATTTTCCAGGTAAGAATACTGGAGTGAGTTGCCATTTCCTTCTCCAGAGGATCTTCCCAACCCAGGAATCAAAGCCAGGTCTCCCGCATTGCAGGGAGATGCTTTACCGTCTGAGCCACCACATTATCGCAGAGATCATATATTGAAATCCAACGGTATACATAGCATGCACTTGATATTTCAGGCACATACATACACTTAACAACTACATACATTGAGCTCTCAAAAGAGATATATGATGTAGGAATTATCTTTCTCTTCAGATAAAGAAATTTAAAATCTGAGAGATTAATTTGCAACAATTTCTAAAATTATGTCAAAATCTTGATTTCATCCTAATTCTGACTGTGTCCAAAGCTCATGTACTTTCTACTATGGTATATTTTCTATAAACATAAGCATTTTGGACTAGGAAGAAATCCAATACAAAACTGGATAACTGTTAATTGAAACAATATGTAGAGATTGAATGCTTCCTTATACAAATCCTCTGTCCAAAGTCACCAACAGACTAGTTTCATTTTAGTTTACTCTTCATTCCATATCCATTCAAATACCCATGTGAGCAGCCTCACTATTATTTTGTAGGCAAAACATGCCTTGAATATTGTTTGATTCAGTCCGTCGTCTCAGAAATGAGGCTTCTGAGGCTAAAACTTAATGACAACCAAAGTAGCACAAAAAAAAATAGCAGCTGGAACTAGAATCCTCTCCCAACTCCTACTCACTTGTGCTCTGGTCAAAAATTTTGGCATTATTTGTTTCTTTCTCTTCTTCATGTGTAAATTTTTGCCCTCACTTAACTAGTTATCCTTGAATTTTGGGGGTAGATTTATTTTTTACTGGTATTCTCAAGTATCCATACATGCTGAAATATTATGTACTGATTATTATTTATTTCTTTGAAAGCTTTCTCTTTAACATGTTTATTTATTTCAGAGTCTTTC
This sequence comes from Aepyceros melampus, assembly GCA_006408695.1. Taxonomy (NCBI): domain Eukaryota; kingdom Metazoa; phylum Chordata; class Mammalia; order Artiodactyla; family Bovidae; genus Aepyceros; species Aepyceros melampus. The sequence goes on from SJXQ01005847.1 coordinate 35,550, forward strand.
ATCAGATATTTATTTGGTACTTGCTTTAAATAGACACTGTAAAGTATTAATAATTCATAGCAAAACAAATGGGAATTTTATGGGAACTTATGAAAAAATAATAAGAGACCCTGATTTGATTCCTGGGTTGGGAAGATCCACCAGAGAAGGAATAGGCTACCCACTCCAGTATTTTGGGGCTTTCCTTGTGGCTCAGCTGGTAAAGAATCTGCCTGCAATGCGGGATACCTTGGTTTGATCCCTGGGTTGGGAAGATCTCCTGGAGAAGGGAAAGACTACTCACTCCAGTATTCTGGCCTGGAGAATTCCATGGACCATGTAGTCCAGGGTTGAAAGAGTCGGACACGACTGAGCGACTTTCACTTCACTTCATGAGAAAATAGGGGCTTCCCTGGTGGCTCAGCATAAAGAAAATGCCTGCCAAGGCAGGAGATGCAAGTTTGATCCCTAGGTCAGAAATATACCCTGGAGAAGGAAATGGCAACCCACTCCAGTATTCTCGCCTGGAGAATCCCATGGACAGAGGAACCTAGTGTACTATAGTCCATGGGGTAGCAAAGAGTTGGACACAATTTAGCAACTAAACAAGAATAATGACAATGAGAAAATAGAAGTAATATCTACCTTTTGACAGCTCTAGTCTGAGAAGTTAAATTTAAGATTTGCAGTGGATTTCTGTTAAGACAGTCAAGTACAATCTACATTTGTCAAATTTGCTAAATGTATAAGGCATTTATTCATTATTTACTGCTGCTGCTGCTGCTAAGTCACTTCAGTCGTGTCCGACTCTGTGTGACCCCATAGACGGCAGCCCACCAGGCTCCCCCGTTCCTGGGATTCTCCAGGCAAGAACACTGGAGTGGGTTGCCATTTCCTTCTCCAATGCATGAAAGTGAAAAGTGAAAGTGAAGTCGCTCAGTCGTGTCCGACCCTCAGCGACCCCATGGACTGCAGCCTTCCAGGCTCCTGTGTCCATGGGATTTTCCAGGCAAGAGTACTGGAGTGGGGTGCCATTGCCTTCTCATTATTTACTACTTTCTAGAATACATGTAACTATTATTAATGGACCCTGAAGTATGCATTTTAATTTGCTTGAATAAATTTATATTTCTATATAAAATTTTAATTAAATCCACAAGGAAAGTTTCTAACACTATGGATTTTGAAATTAGATTAATAGAAATATTAATGTTGCTTTATGGTTTTCTTTTTTTTTTTTTACAAGTAATACATTCCAAATCCTTGGGAAATGGACTTTATTGAAAAAGGTGCCATTTTCCTCTGAAGGTGGGTTCAAATTCTTAGTCCAAATTTATTTTAATCAGGTAAAAGAAATGGTATTATGCCAGACTTAAATAAACTATTGAAGAAAAAAGCTTTTTCATTAAAAAAAGTATCCTGTTTATTCTCTCAGAAGATAAGGCTATAGTACAGGAAAAGAGGAAAAGTGTGGAAGAAAATATTTTAAAACACTGCATGTCTGGCAGGACATTTTTCTGCAGCATAAAGCATCATCATAATTGTCAATGACATTTAAAAATCAAATAATATATTATTCAGCACCTTTGAAATTATGTTGAGAAAACTAAATTATATTTCTATGCCTACTAAAAGCATTCATTGGTCAGATTACAGGCCCTCATAGGAACTTAACCAGGAAATAAACAAATGTCTTTCCAAATTAAAATGAAGGCCACCCTTTCTGAAACAATTTAAGTCAACTTAATTGCAGTTTAAGTCATTTGAGTATTGTCATTTTCTAGCAGTTTTCAGTAAAATCAAATAATGATGTCTTACATTTCAGATTCACAAGGGCTTTGTTAAGTCTCTTTTTCCCATTTTGTTCAAACATTTCTTTTTCTTCTTGACTTCTGTTCTGAACTAGGTCCCTCAGAGAATTGTTTCCTCTGGATTCTGGTTTGTTTTGCTACTTTATCTCTCCAAAGTAGGCATACAGAAGCCAGCACCTCTCCCACAGTTCACCTCTTCCTGAGCTGTGGAATAAAAGTAATGCAAGTACTGACAGTTGTAAACAAAACAAATCACTCACTTATATCAAACTTTGAGAATAAATCAAATTTATTAAGTATTTGTCAATGGAATTACCTTGATTTATACATTTATATAATGAATTCAGAAATATTGTCACAAAATATTTTACTGGCCTTCAAAAACCTAATTCTTCCTTTCTGAAAACAGATTAATAGTGCTTTAAATTGTTTTTCAATTTTTCTGGCTTTTCTTTTCATACCTGAGTGGATCCCTAGAGGTACAGATGATGGCATTTAGATGTTCTTGCTGGGAAATAATAAAAGGATGGTGGTGTATTCTTAAGTGGCTTTTCCTGCATGCCAGGTATCTTTCAATAATTTCACATATATTTCAATAATTTCACATGTATTAGCCTATAGCTCCAGAGAAGGCAATGGCAACCCACTCCAGTACTCTTGCCTGGAAAATCCCATGGACAGAGGAACCTGGAAGGCCACAGTCCATGCGGTCTCTGAGAGTCAGACACGACTGAGTGACTTGACTTTCACTTTCATGCATTGGAGAAGGAAATGGCAACCCACTCCAGTGTTCTTGCCTGGAGAATCCCAGAGACGGGGGAGCCTGGTGGGCTGCCGTCTATGGGGTCGCACAGAGTTGGACACGACTGAAGCGACTCAGCAGCAGCAGCCTGTAGCTCTTCATCTCGATCCTATCACTTGAGTACTGTGCAGGATCCCTACTTTAGAAATGACTGGGGGACAAAACCCCACAGCTGATGACTAGTAGAATTCAGATTTGTATCCAAGCCATTTGGCTGTAGAGTTTTGTCATGGGGAGAGGACGATAATTCTTGAAGTTAGGGATATGTGAAGCACTATTGTGGAAAAAGAAGGATGCTTAGTTTCCAGCCTGTGGGACTTAAGAGATAGTTCCCAAGACTGATCAGATTTCTAGCTTTCCAGAGAGAGTGGTTATAAGCACACATGGGACCTATATCAATAGATTGTGCAAGACACTCGTCCTCAATCTGGAAGACAAAGGGACATTTATTTATTTTTTAATTTAAATTTATTTATTTTAATTGGAAGCTAATTACAATATTGTATTGGTTTTGCCATACATTTATTTATTTATTTATTTTATTTTTACTTTACAATACTGTATTGGTTTTGCCATACATTGACATGAATCCGCCATGGGTGTACATGAGTTCTCAATCCTGAACCCCCCTCCCACCGCCCTCCCCATATCATCTCTTTGGGTCATCCCAGTGCACCAGCCTCAAGCATCCTGCATCCTGCATCGAACCGAGACTGGTGATTCATTTCTTGCATGATAGTATACATGTTTCAATGCCATTCTCCCAAATCATCCCACCCTCTCCCTCTCCCACAGAGTCCAAAATTCTGTTCTGTACATCTGTGTCTCTTTTGCTGTTAATTATTTTTAATTGAAATATAATTACTTTACAATGTTGTGTTGGTTTCTGCTGTATATCAGCATGAATCAGCCATAGATATGTATACTAAGTCCCCTCTCTGTCAAACTTGCCCCATCTCCCACCCCATCCTACCCATCTAGGTTGTCAGTGTACCAGTTTAGACCTCTCTGCATCATAAAACAAATTTCCACTGGCTATCTAATTTTATATATAGTAATGTCTATATTTCACTGTTCTTTCAATTTGTCCCAACCTTCCCTTCCTCCACTGTGTCCAGCAGTCAGTTTTCTATGTCTGCATCTCCATTGTTGCCTTGCAGAGAGTTTCATCATACTATCATTCTAGATTCTATATATATGCATTATTAGAATACAATATTTGTTTTTCTCTTTATGACTTAACTCTCTATAGTAAGCTCTAGGTTCATCCGCATTATTAGAACAGAGTCAAATGTGTTCCTTATTATGGCTAAGTATGTATTAATAGTACCACAGCTTCTTTATCCACTCATCAGCCAGTGGACATCTAGGTTGTTCCATGTCCTAGCTATTGTAAATAGTGCTGCAGTGAACAGTAGGGTACATGTGTCTTTTTCAATTATGGTTTCCTCAGAGTATACATGCCCAGTAGTGGGACTGTTGGATCATGGGGTAGTTTTATTCCTAGTTTGTTAAAGGAATCTCTATACTATTCTCCATAGCGGCTACATATCAGTTTGCATTCCCACCAACAGTGCAAGAAGGTTCCCTTTTCTCCACACCGTCTCCAGCATTTGTTGTTTATAGATATTTTCATGATTGTTCTTCTGACCAGTGTGAGATGATACCTCATGGCCATTTTGATTTATATTTCTCTAATAATGAGCCATGTTGAGCAGCTTTTCATGTGTTTTTAGCCATCTGTATGTCTTCTTTGGAGAAATATCTGTTTAGTTCTGCCCACTTTTTGATTGGGTTGTTTGTTTTTCTGGTACTGAGCTGAATGAGCTGCTTGTAAACTTTGGAGATTAATTCTCTGTCAGTTGTTTTGTTTGCTGTTTTTTCTCCCATTCTGAGGGTGGTCTTTTTTGCCTTGTTTATAGATTCCTTTACTGTGCAAAAGCTTTTAAGTTTAGTTGAATTTCATTTATTTATTTTTGGTTTTGCTTCCATTACTGTAGGATATGGTCATAGAGGATCTTGCTGTGATTTATGTCAAAGAGTATTCTGCCTATATTTTCCTCTAAGAGTTTTATAATTTCTGGTCTTACATTTAGGTCTTTAGCCCATTTTGAGTTTATTTTGGGGTGTGGTGTTAAGAAGTGTTCTAATTTCATTCTTTTATACATGCTGCTGCTAAGTCGCTTCAATCGTGTTGACTCTGTGCGACCCCGTAGACGGCAGCCCGCCAGGCTCCCCTGTCCCTGGGATTCTCCAGGCAAGAACACTGGGGTGGGTTGTCATTTCCTTCTCCAATGCATGAAAGTGAAAAGTGAAAGTGAAGTCGCTTAGTCGTGTCCAACTCTTAGCGACCCCATGGACTGCAGCCCACCAGGCTCCTCCATCCATGGCATTCTCCAGGCAAGAGTACTGGAGTGGAGTGCCATTGCCTTCTCTGTCTTTTATACATAGTTGTTATCATTTAACATGATGTAGAAGGCATTCTCATGACTGAAACACTAGTTGGAAGTTTTTGCATCTATAGTCACACCAAGGTCTCTGAACATGCAGTTGTATGTGGCAATGCCCAGAGTTTTGGCTGAGCCTACTTGTATTCAGACACATCTGAATAGGATTCCATCTTGGGGATTCAGAAACATTTTGTTAGTTAAAGTCACCAAACCACAATGTGGGTAAATCATATACCAATCTGAAAAAAATTAAGTAAGAGTTTTAGCTATCCTAATTCACCCTCACATGGTGCTGCCAAGGACTGTCTGGTCACAGAAGACCACACCAGGGTTAAAACTGTGTTCCAATAACCATTGGTTTATCGGTCCAAATCTTTCTGCATTGTATTTTTGTTTCTGTTTTTTCCCAACTCTTCCCACTTTTGGGGGGACTTCCCTGTTTTTGTAATGAAATTTCTGCTTCCCAGTAACCTCTCAGTCATTACAAATAAGGGCAGAATGAAACTCCAGTTTCTCCTGGCACTTTTCACAGCACTTCCTCTTTCTCCCTATGCCCAGTCATGCTTGTATGTGTAACTGGTTGGAGGAGACTATAGGCTTCCTCTACTCTTATCTACTCTCTTTGATGTTGTTCAGTCACTAAGTCATGTCTGACTCTGTGAACCCATGGACTGCAGCATGCCAGGCTCTTCTTTTCTCCACCATCTCCTGGAATTTGCTCAAACTGGTGTTCATTGAGTTGGTGATGCTATCTAACTATCTCATCTCTGCCACCCTCTTCTCCTTTTGCTTGCAATCTTTTCCAGCATCAAGGTCTTTTCCAATGAGTCTGCTTTTTACATTATGTGGCCAAAGTACTGTAGCTTCAGCATCATCACTTCCAATGAATATTTAGGGCTGATTTCCTTTAGATAGACTGGTTTGATCTCCTTGCCGTCCAAGGGACACTCAAGAGTCTCCTCCAACACCACAGTTCGAAAACATCAATCCTTTGACCTTCTTTATGGTTCAGCTCTCACATCTGTACATGACTACTGGAAAAACCATAGGTTTGACTATAAGAGCCTTTGTTGGCAAAGTAATGTCTCTGCTTTTTAATATGCTGTCTAGCTTGGCCATAGCTTTTCTTCCAAGGAGCAAGTGTCTTTTCATTTCATGGCTGCAGTCACCATCTGCAGTTATTTTGGAGACCAAGAAAATAAAATCTGTCACTGCTTCCATTCTTTCCCCCATTTATTTGCCATGAAGTGATGGGACCACACTGGGCTGGAAGAAGCATAAGCTAGAAGCAAGATTGCTGGGAGAAATATCAATCACCTCAGATATGCAGATGACACCACCCTTATGGCAGAAAGTGAAGAGGAGCTAAAAATCCTCTTGATGAAAGTGAAAGAGGAGAGTGAAAAAGTTGGCTCAAAGCTCAACATTTAGAAAATGAAGATCATGGCATCTGGTCCCATCACTTCATGGGAAATAGATGGGGAAACAGTGGAAACAGTGTCAGACTTTATTTTTCTGGGCTCCAAAATCACTGCAGATGGTGACTGCAGCCATGAAATTAAAAGACGCTTACTCCCTGGAAGAAAAGTTATGACCAACCTAGATACTGACTGAATTGACTGAACTGAAATGAACTGATGGGACCACATGCCATGATCTTAGTGTTTTGAATGTTGATTTTCAAGCCAGCTTTTTCACTCTCCTCTTTCACCCTCATTAAAAGATTCTTTAGTACTCCCTTCAGTTCAATTTAGTCACTCAGTTGCCGTCCAAATCTTTGCGACCTCAGGACTGCAGCAGGCCAGGCTTCCCTGGCCATCACCAACTCCCAGAGTTTACTCAAACCCATGTCCATAGAGTCAGTGATGCCATCCAACCATCTTATCCTCTGTCGTCCCCTTTTCCTCCCACCTTCAATCTTTGCAAGATCAGGGTTTTTTCCAAGGAGTCAATTCTTCACATCAGGTGGCCAAATATTGGAGTTTCAGCTTCAGCATCGGTCCTTCCAATGAATATTCAGGACTGATTTCCTTTAGGATATACTGGTTGAACCTCCTTGCTGTACAAGGGATGCTCAAGAGTCTTCTCCAACACCACAGTTCAAAAGCATCAATTCTTCGGTGCTCAATTTTCTTTATATTCCAACTCTCCCATCCATACATGTCTACTGGAAAAACCATAGCTTTGACTAGATGGAGCTTTGTCAGCAAAGTAATGTCTCTGCTTTTTAATATGCTATCTACTTTGGTCATAGCCTCTCTTCCAAGGCGCAAGCATCTTTTCATTTCATGGCTGCAATCACCACCTACAGTGATTATGGAGCCCCCAGAAATAAAGTCTGTCACTGTTTCCATTGTTTCTCCATCTATTTGCCATGAAGTGATGGGACCAGAGGCCATGATCTTGTTTTCTGAATGTTGAGCTTTAAGCCAACTTTTTCACTCTCCTCTTTCACTTTCATCAAGAGGCTCTTTAGTTCCCCTTTGCTTTCTGCCATAGAGTTGTGTCATCTGCATACCTAAAATTGTTGATATTTCTGCCAGCAGTCTTAATACCAGCTTGTGATTCATCCAGCCCAGGATTTTGCATGATGTACTTCGCCTGTAAGTTAAATAAGTAGAGTGATAATATACAGCCTTGATGTACTCCTTTCCTAATTTTGAACCAGTCTATTGTTCCATATCTGAGTCCAACTGTTGCTTTTTGATCTGCATACAGGTTTCTCAGGAGACAGGTAAGATGGTCTGTTACTCCCATTTCTTTATGACTTTACCACAGTTTGTTGTGATCCACACATCCAAAGGCTTTAGGTAGTCAATTAAGCAGAGGTAGATGTTTTTCTGGAATTCCCTTGCTTTCTCCATGATCCAAAGAAGGTTGACATTTGATCTATAGTTCCTCTGTGTGTTTTCTAAACCCGACTTTTACATCTGAAAAGGTTCATTTCATGTACTCCTGAAACGTAGCTTGAAGAATTTTGAGCGTAACCTTGCTAGCATGTGACATGAGCACAAGTTTACAGTAGTTTGAACATTCATTTTCTCTCTAGTCATTGTGAAATTTGGGCACCCAGGCTACAAAGAGTAATTTTTGAAAACTTTTATTCTCTAAAATACATTAACTGTAAATTTTACACAGGTATATATTATATTTGTTATATTTACCTCTTATGACAGAAGTAGTAACTGGTAAATCAAATGTTTATTAATATCTCTCTGAAAAAGCTTCTCTTGTGGCTCAGCTGGCAAAGAATCTGCCTGCAATGTGGGAGACCTGGGTTCTATCCCTGGATTGGGAAGATCTCCTGGAGAAGGGAAAGGCTACCCACTCCAGTATTCTGGCCTGGAGAATTCCATGAACTATATAGTCCATGGGGTTGCAAAGAGTTGGACACGACTGAGTGACTTTCATTCACTCACTCTGAAAAAGCTGTGAAAAGAGCATTTTTTTTTTGTTTGTTTGTTAAACACCAAATTATAACTCATAATGTTCTGGAACTACAAGATTAACTACAATTTATGAGGGGTGTACATTATTCCAAATCAAGTTAGATAAGTATTTCAACCTAAGTAAAATAATACTGGTCTGTATATTCTATGTAGAGAGTTCTATATGGCACATATACACATACAGAATTTTTATATTGTTGACTTTTTTAGTTATTTCTTTTTACTTTGGCTTCTGGGTTCTTAAAATATTTAGATTTAACTTGAACACTGACCTTCCTGCCCTTGAAAACAGTTATTTAAGAGTGAAAACAATATAATTTATAACAATAAAAAATATTCATTGAGAGCTACTATAAGTTATTTTTCAGTCAGTCAATCGTGACCTTTGTGACCCCATGGACTGCAGCACACCAGGCTTCCTTGTCTTTCACTATTTCCCAGAGTTTTCCCTAACTCCTGTCCATTGAAAGATATATCCATGTGAATGCAGAGTTCCAAAGAATAACAAGGAGAGATAAGAAAGCCTTCTTAAGTGAACAATGCAAAGAAATAGGGGAAAACAATAGAATGGGAATGACTAGAGACCACTTGAAGAAAATTAGAGATCCCAAGGGAACATTTCATGCAAAGACAGGCTCAATAAAGAACAGAAACAATACAATCCTAATAGAAGCAGAAGATATTAAGAAGAGGTGGCAAGAATACACAGAACTATATGCAAAAAGGTCTTCATGACCTGGACAGCCATTATGGTGTGATCACTCACCTAGAGCCAGAAATCCTAGAGTGTGAAGTTAAGTGGGCCTTACAAAGCATTACTACAAACAAAACTAGTGGAGGTGATGGAATTCCGTCTAGGCTGTTTCAAATCCTAAAAGATGATGCTGTAAGAGTGCTGAATTCAATATGTCAGCAAATTTGGGAAACTCAGCAGTGGGCTCAGGACAGGAAAAGTTCAGTTTTCATTTCAATCCCAAAGAAGGACCATGCCAAAGAATGTTCAAACTATCTCACAATTGCACTCACTTTACATGCTAGCAAAGTAATGCTCAAAATCCTCCAAGCTAAGTTTTAACAGTATGTGAACCAAGAAATTCCAGATGTACAAGCCTGATTTAGAAAAGGCAGAGGAATCAGAGATCAAATTGCTGACATCCATTGACTCATAGAAAAAGCAAGGGAATTCCAGAAAAACATCTGCTTCATTGATAATGATAAAGCCTTTGACTGCATGGATCACAACAAACTGTGGAAAGTCCTTAAAGAGATGGGAAGATCAGACCACCTTACCTGCCTCCTGAAAAACCTGTATGCAGGTTGAGAAGCAGCAATTAGAACCAGACATAGAACAACAGTTTGTTTCAAATTTAGAAAGGAGTAAGTCAAAACTGTATATTGTCATCCTCTTATTTAACTTATATGTAGAGTATATCATGCAGAATGCCAGGCTAGATGAAGCACAAGCTGGAATCAAGATTGCCAGGAGAAATATCAATAACCTGCTATGCAGATGACACCACCCTAATGGAAGAAAGCAAAGGAGAACTAAAGAGCTTCTCGATGAAGGTAAAAGAGGAGATGAAAAAGCTGGCTTGAAAATCCAGCATTCATAAAACTAATGGCATCCAATCCCATCATTTCATGCAAATAGATGGGGAAAAAATGGAAACAGTGACAGGTTTATTTTCTTGGACTCTAAGATAACTGTGGATGGTGATGGCAGGGATGAAATTAAAAGATGCTTGCTCCTTGGAAGAAAAGCTATGACCAATCTAGACAATGTATTAATAAGCAGAGACATCACTTTGCTAACAAAGTTTCAAATAGTCAAAGCTATGGTTTTTCTAGTAGTTATGTACAGATGTGAGAGTTGAACCATAAAGAAGTCTGAGTGGTGAGGAATTAATGCTTTTGAATTGTGGTGCGAGAGAAGGCTCTTGAGAGTCCCTTGGCAGCAAGGAGATCAAACCAGTAAATCCTGAAGGAAGTCAACCCTGAATATTCATTGGAACTACTGATGCTAAAACTGAAGCTCCAATACTTTGGCCATCTGATGGGAAGACTCGACTCATTGGAAAAGACCCTGATGCTGGGAAAGATTGAAGGCAGGAGGAGAAAGGGGCGACAGTGGATGAGATGATTAGATGGCATCATTGATTCAATGGATGTGAGTTTAAGCAAACTCCAGGAGATAGTGAAGGACAGGGAAGACTGGCATGTTGCAATCCATGGGTTTGCAAAGTCAGAGAGGACTAGCGAATGAACAACAACAAGAAATGTCCATTGTGTGGGTGATGCCATCCAACCATCTCATCCTCTGCTGCCCCCTTTTTCTCCTGCCTTCAGTCTTTGCCAACATCAGAGTTTTTTCCAATGAGTCAGCTCTTCACATCAGGTGGCCAAAGCACTGGAGTGTCAACTTCAGCATCAGGGTTGATTCCCTTTAGGATTGACTGGTTACTATATGGCAGGTACTGTTTTAAGTGATTCTCATGTGTTAATTAAATCCTCAAAGCCCGCTAAGATTGGTATATTGTTGTCATCTGCACTTTACCTTATGTATCAGCGAAGCGATGTCACTTATGCAAAGTCACTGAACTAGTAAGTGTGAAGCTGAAATACCAAACCCAGCCTACCAAACCTAGGGCCTATCAATGTCCACTGCGTCATTGGAATCTTCAAATATGGGAAGCATAACTGACCATGGAAATGAATACAGAAGTTAGAGAGTGGTTACACTACACTAACAGAGAAATTGGAATTGTTAAGGCTCATTGAGCTCACTTATCTCATTTCTATTCCTTGGGCAGAGTGTGGTGGCAGACTGAAAGTGGAGTCAAAACCCAGAGATCTGTACTCACATGCTCAGTTTGGTGATAACAACTACCCAGGACAAGTTGATTGTGAATGGCTCTTAGTGTCAGAACGGGGCTCTCGACTCGAATTATCCTTCCAGATTTTTGAAGTGGAAGAAGAAGCTGACTGTGGCTATGACTACGTTGAGCTCTTTGATGGTCTTGATTCAACAGCAGTGGGGCTTGGTCGATTCTGTGGATCAGGGGTAAATACAGTACCAAAAGGATACCATAGACATGATAAAAATACCTATAAATTGGTGATTCAATATATGTAAGATGTGTAAGTCAGCAATGCTTTTACAAAAAAAATGTGGCATCATATTATTAATGGCTTGATAAGTTATAACATGTCTCTTCCCTTCTCTATTGCTAGTGAATTTTCTCAATAACATCGAACAAGACAGACGAATTCAGTAATTATAATTCTTGTTACTGTCCACATTCTAACTTTTTAATTCTTGCTTTTAATTGTGCACTAAATTTTTAATTATCTAAAAGCAATATACCTTAACACACACCATGACAGCTTTGAAAACTTCTAAATTAAAGCATAGAAGAAAAAGAATATGCACAATTCAAATTGAGATTCCCTCTCAACAGTATATATGATACGTGGCAGGATCTGCCACCAGTGTGGAGGTTTAGCCTATTGAATGCTGCTCCATTTCAGTGTGCACAGGACACAGTACCAAAAATAGGTTAGAGGGCATCAACATGACAAATAAGAAAAAGAAAAGCTTAAGGTTTTCTCAATCCCACCAGGATTCAGCACATTAATATCAAATGTTCTGCATACATATTTTGTTCTAAAGCTTTAGTTCCATTTTTCAAATATCTACCAATAACTATTACATAAATAATACTGAATTTGAATAATATTGAACTCCTGTCCAAATTACAATCGAAATGAAACAAAAGTGCTTCTCAGTACTTAGATTACTAAAACAAGAAAGAATGGACAATTTGGATTCTAGAAGTGGCTCTGCCTCAGCAGAGCAGCTTCTGAAATAATTTTAATGTCTCTTTTTTCTCTCTGAGCTTCACTTTAATTATTTGTGAATCAAAGGGACTTGGTTTAAAATTTTGGAGAAAAACACCAAGTTCCAGGACTTGGAAGCAGATTTAATTATTTTCAAAGCTCAGCTATATCACTGATCAACTTTGTGATCTTGAGTACATCATCTGTTCTCTGAAACTCAAGCTTTCTCACCTGTAAAATAAAGTCACTCATTTACTTTTCAAGGTTATTGGGAGGATTTCAATTTTATACCAAATTTCCAAATATGAATTACATCGAAGAAAAAATAATTCATTTTATTGTTTGTTTTTGTTTGTGTGTCTTTGTTTGTCTTTGTTTGTTTTTGTCTTCAGCCACCAGAAGAAATCTATTCAATTGGTGATACAGTTTTAATTCATTTTCATACTGATGACACAATCAGCAAGAAAGGATTTCATATAAGATACAAAAGCATCAGATATCCAGATTCCCCACATACCAAAAAATAACCAAAACCTCCATCAGAACATAAAGGAATGTGTATAATGCAGAGAAGACATATTTCTTTTTTAAATGAAGATTTTAGCACAAATGTTTCATATGAGTTTAAGCAAAAAAAACTGCAAGACTAGAATTGTCTCTGCACTACAAGAGAAGTTTCCAGCCAACCCTGATGAGCATTACCAGGATATTTGAACTCCATTCTTGACAGTAAAAATATAAATAAAGATGGTGAAAGAGCATCATGATTCAAAGAAGACTTCACAATTTGTTCACAGCACAACACAGATGCTTCACAATTCAAATAGTTCCTTTCAAGGTCTGTGACCCTGCAGAATGTTCTTTTTGACAATTTCTCAATATATGGGAGAAATAAAATGATCTTACAGGTTATAAACTGGAAAACCTTCTCCTCGAATCTTAGGATAATTGCTTTGACTGTGCATCTTGAAGACAATGTAAACCAGATCCATATAAGTTGTTGTGAAGTGGAAGTCTTTTAAGGGTGGTTTATACTTTGAATATGGGTATGACCAGTGTTTGTAAACTGGAATATTTCAGCTTCATTATTTTCCCTTGCAGGCTAAATTTACCTCTTTGAAACATAAATGATCTTGAAACCATTTCATTTTCCTGACCTTTGACAAGTTTGAAATGTCAGTAGTGTCTATCATTTAGTTAATTCTAGACATAATTTTATTTAAGTGCTGGAAAATGCCCAGTTTATCGGTAAACTCAATTCTTTCAGTGAGAAATGCTGCCTTTTCACACCAAATTCAAGAGACCTCATGATGTCTTATGAACTTGGTGAGATAATTCCCAACAGGTGTGAACAGGATCATTTTAAAGTGACTGCCTAGATGGCTCATGCTCAAGTTCTACTGCTGCTATTCTTCCTTTTGTTGTTGACCTGTTGTAGCTGTTAATGTTGATGTTGTCAAGGTTAATTTTTTTTTTAATGAAATGAAGTGAGTAAGCCTTGTTAGAACTGAAAATTTTCTTTTTCTTCCTAGAATTCAGGTTTTTAAAATGTATGTTAAAAAAAAAAAAAAAGATCTGTTTCTGAAAGACTTTCTATGGTGCTATTCCATAAACATTTTTTTTAAACAAAGTTTTTGACCTTTGAGCCAACCACCTTAGACTACAAATGTCTCTGTGTGGCTGGTAGCACTTGAAGACTAAAGACTTGCTAAATGTATCAAAAGTATGTCATTGCAAGGGTAGCACTTGTCCTGTGGAACAACTCCTTACAATGCCTTAGAATTATTGTGAATGATTGAGCAGATCCTCCTAAGAGACATACCTTTTTTGAAAAGTTGATTATAGTCGTATATGTTAGCTAGCAACTCTATGAGGAAAATTAATTTCTGTGACTGAGGTCTTTAGATATAAATATGGTGACCTACTTTTATTGTAGAAAATTAATTTTCTGCTTTGAAGCCAGGATTTTTTTTAATGTTAATGTATGTATATGTGAGAGTGTCTGAATGAGTGAAGCTACAAAAAGATGAAAAGTAGTGGGTGGCTGAAAAGTTTAAATTTATGTGCCAAGTTCTGCTAGAATCCTGTTTGAAGAGCAACTTTCATAAGCTGTTTCATGGAAAAATAATGGGAATTTCTCATTATTATCAATCTCATTTTAAAAAAGGCTCCTTCCTTCAGAGAAACTCTATTTTGATATATTTTTTTTTTATGTTGATATAGATTGCTGTATGAAGTAGCTTTGGTTCTGTTGTCTGTCCATGAACATTCAATATTTAATAAAATTGAAAATCTTTCTTCATTTTACAAAATTAAACTATACACACAGATTTAGCTTGTTTTTTTTTTTTTCCATTGTTGCCTTGAAAATCTTTTCTTGTGTATGAATTGTATTATGTAAATACATTTTTAAAAACAATCTTTTGATCTCATGGAACATTACTCTGGAAATGTATAAATATTGCCTGCAATATAAGGAGCTTTTTATTGGAGCTGATTTATTCCAGTAACTTCTTCTTTACTTTTTTCACCAATCTCCAGTGAGCCAAAATATTAGGAATAGGAAAGAGAGGAGAAAAGAAGAAACATTTAAATCTGGTATACTACGCTGTGCCCAGCCCAGTACTAAGCACATACACTAGCTCTTTTAACTTCAGGCCACCCTTTGAGAGCTGTGGGATGGTCTCATTTTATGGTTTAAGAACTGAGGCTCAAAGAAAGAATATAATGTTCCCAGGGTTACAGTGTAAAGTTAGATGTTAAAACTCAAATTGTCTGATATAAAACTCAGTGCTTATTCTAAAAATGTAGTAGAATCAATTTTGACATATATGTATATATATATATAAGATATATTTTTATGCTGAAACTTTCCACATAAAGTCAGTTTTAGAGGTGAATTGCAGTAGAACTTTCAGAATAAACTTGGTTACTTTCAGTAATAGCATGACAAAATATCAACGGTAGATATCTTTAAGAACCACAGTTAATGCTAGAAATTTAAGAAACAAAAAAAGCTACTATATAGTTTGGAGTTAGTAACTATGGGCCTTTTGTTAAAATAAGTACCTTAAGTTATTTTGTCTGATGTGATAGGGAGAATGTAGTGTTTTTAAGAAATACTGTAGATATTCTTCTGGTTAATATCTTATAAGACCTCAATGAGCTGCCCTCACACAACTGGGAAGTAAAGTATTTAGAAGGCACACTCAAAGAGGTTGTCATAACTTAGGTCTTCAATGGGAACATTAATTTTTTTATTGTACCTTTGTATGATATCTGTTCACTGCATATTATTTTTATATTAATTCAACTTTGGCTTAGGTATATTGTTAAATTCAAACACAAACAGCTTCATTGTTATTGTGGTAATAATGGTTAGTTACTATTCTAGGCATTTTATTAGCTTTTGTAAATTTATTTTCAACCTTTGCATCAACTTCTACATTAGTCTTGGTTGTATTAATACTGTCTATTTGCTGAAGTTCTAATTCCTATACAATCCTCACTGACTCTACATATAAAAAACTGCTTCCACTTAATATGATTTTATTAAATTATTTTTAAAAGTCAGTTTTGAATATTACTCTAGTTATTTAGAAGATCATGACTTAACATAACTGCACAAACAATATTTTTAAAGAAATATATGAGAAATAGCAGCTCTATTTCCAAAATCCCTAAATGTCCTCTGCTTGTATGACTGAATTTTTGCTAACTTGGATTAGTTTCAGTATACCACGATATCAGACTCAAATTCTGTTCAATTTTGTTTTAAATATATTAGTCTTTCATTTGATTATTACTTTTTTCTATTTTTGATAATAAGCCTCATAATGAAATTTTATTCTCATATGTAGAAAATCTCTGAAAGCATTTATTATTCCTCACATGGGTAAATTTTTAAAAAAAAAAAGAAGTATTGAATTATCAGTTTGTTTAAAATTGCTCAACTACAGCAATGTGCAAATTAAAAAGAACTTTCAATTAAAACAATTATCAAACTGTTTGGAAATTTTATTTAACTATACTTTTATTTAGCAAGAATATTTTGGATAAAGGAAAACCTATAATACCATTTATTAAATCCACCATGGGAGGAAGAAAACAGGAAAAATAAATTGCCATGTAAAGATATGTAACTTGAACTGCAGTGATGCTTTTTGTTTGATAAGAAAAAATAGGTAACATGACCTTATCACAAAGAAAGAAAAGGTGGTTTATGAATGCATTTTTACATTGGTACATAGTAAATGGTTATAATGAATATTTTCTTTTTAGTCTTTTATTTTTATTGTTATAAAATTGACAAATTTTATCATTAGCTTAGGAAATGAAAAGCCTGGCTGCTATACATCGTAAAATATTATTAGTCTCCAAACTTTGTTTTGACATGTACTTTTAAAATCGTCCAGCTTTGAACCTACGTTCTTTTCACTCCCTGCCAGTGTACTCACACTGAATTCAGGCTTACCATGTAATTCTAGTCAATACCATGGCATCTACCTGGTGCAGAGGTCAGTGCACGGTTATTCCAAACACTGTTTAAGACCTTGACCCTGTCTCATATATATCATCCCCCTCTCATCCAATATTTTGAATAAAAAGTCAATGCAATAAATCTCAACTTCTAACTTTGGAAGACATGTAGGTAGAAATATACTTTGGTTAAAGGCTATGAAAACAGAAGCAAGCACTAAATATGCATCATGAGACATGTAGTAGAAGGAACTGGCAGCTGGGTCTTGCTTTTACTGAAGTGGCAGAAGGGGTCTATTTAAAGGAGTGGCATTAAAATTATTTAAACATGAGGACACCTGAAAAGGACAAATAGAGTGAAAGGATTATAGATAAGGCTTAAATAAGTCAATCTATCCTAAAACAATATGTAGTGGACATTCCTTAGAGGGGTATAATTTAAAATTAAATTACACAAAAATTTCTCAAAGGAATATAACAAATTTGTTAAAGTCACTTTTATACCTCTCCATGTTTATTAGTTGTGTTTGAATTTCATGGGAATAAATAGTTCTTATAATAATTTTTGTGATTTTTATACCAAAAGACATAGATATTTATTTCAGTTCAATACAGTCTCTCAGTAATGTCTGACACTTTATGATCCCATGGACTGCAGCTGCTAGGCTTCCCTGGTCATCACCAACTCCAGAGCTTCCTCAAAACTCATGTATATCCAGTCAGTAATGCCATCCAATCAGCTCATCCTCTGTCATCCCCTTCTCCTCCTGCGTTCAGTCTTTCCCAGCATCAGGGTTTTTACCAATCAGTCAGTTCTTCACATCAGGTAGCCAAAGTATTGGAGTTTCAGCTTCATCATCAGTCCTTCCAGTGAATATTCAGGACTGATTAAATTTAGGATGGACTGGTTGGATCTCCTTGTAGTCCAAAGACTCTCAAAAATCCTCTCCAACACCACAGTTCAAAAGCATCAATTATTCCATGTTCAGATGTCTTTAGTCCAACTCTCACATTCTCACATCCATACATGACTACTGCAAAAACCATAGCTTTGACTAGATGGACCTTTGCTGGAAAAATGAAGTCTCTGCTTTTTTTTTTTTTAACGTAAATTTATTTATTCTGCTTTTTAATGTGCTAAGCTGGTCATAATATTTCTTCCAAGAAGCAAGCGTCTCTTAATTTCATGGCTGCAGTCAACATCTGCAGTGATTTTGGAGCCCAAGAAAATAAAGTCTGTCACTGTTTCCATTGTTTCCCCATCT
>SJXQ01005848.1:0-76895 GCA_006408695.1 Aepyceros melampus
GCACAAACTGTTTGCTACATTGAAGAGAAAATCAGATACCATGAAGGGAGTGGGGGCGTACAGCCCGTGCGATGTTCAGGTTGTTGTGAATCTTCACGCCCCCCTCCATTTGACCTAAAGGTCGAGAAGCAGAGACCAAGAAGGATGAACACCTGGCCCACGGTAGAGACGCCTGGACATGGCCAGGATCTTCTGCTTTGGCTAACTTCTGGGGAATTATATTTTATAATCTCCAAATGCAGACACGGAAGCCCACTCATTCATGACCCATTCTCCTTTACTGACTCAGTTACTTAGATAAAGTTTACTCACTGCCTTCAGCGTGCCAGCCACTGGGGAACAGGCACGACTGCCCCAGTTTCGCTGCACGTGGAGCTGGGACGAGGTTGTAAAGTTGAGCACTGAGCGGCTGGCTCCCCCTCAGCAGTGTGATGCCGCTGGACACCTGCTCCCTCAGCCCTTCTACACAGAGACAAAGGCCAGAAAGCAGCAGCATCTCTGGACATTGTGGAGATGATGGCAGGTGTTCCTATTGGCAGAAGATACTGGCCTCAGATTCCAGCAACCGTAATCTTGAAATGTATTAGTCCAGGGGTGATTTAGCAAATCAATTCCTGATTTGTTGGCAATTCTGGTCTTAAGATTTCCTTTGGGTTTTTTTAGGGGGATGAGAAGAGAAGTTTTCATCATGATTGGGCTGCTAAGCGCCTTCTTTCTATCTTATCAGTCTGCCACCATCTCCTGTCCAAGGTGTAAAAACGCTATTTTCAAGCACGGATGGATAGAACATTTGAGATTAGAGAGAGTGACTGACTCCCTGTTTTCTCAAATTTAGAACCTATCTGAGCTTTCCGGGCAGATGCTTAACTGAATGGTGAGGATATTAGCAATGACATCTTAGAACCTGAAGAACACACTGGCCTCGAAACTGATGGGAAACATACAGAGGATGATCACACGGGCGGAAAGGGCTCACAGCTGCAAGGCTGCTTCTAAGCCGGTTCGAGAGGTGTGGGGAAAGCTGGGGCCAGAGTGTGGGTTGCCCGGCTCACAGCAGAGCAGACCTTGATGAGCACAGGATGTCCACAGCAGTATCACGGGGTGAACACACCTTCATAAGAAACATGGGATCAAGGTGTGGCTATGTGGTTGGCCTGAAAGATGCCATCGGTACCGGTGTGTTGATTTTGATTTCGCTGTTTCCTTTCATATTTTGGAGCCACTGTTTTCACCCTAACTGTGCATGGCCCCCGAGACAACCATGCCCGAAATGACAGTGGATGAAATGAACTGATCTGAAGAGGAGGCTGAGTTGTCTGCAGGGTCCCACGGTGACTGTTATGCGGGGCCTGGACATGGTGTGTCAGCCCCTCTGGACATGGCTGGGACTCAGAGGGCTATTTGACATTTATGAGCTCCATCAATACCTTAGACACTGTAGCAAACATCATTCTGTGCCTGGATCAATGCGACTGCAATCTTAATTAAGGATGAGTCAGGCCACAAATAGAAAGGGAGCCTCGTTGGCTGACAGCGAAGGGACCCAGCCTGACTCTCCACTGGCCCTCTAGGCCCCAAGGAGCCTGGAGAAGGTGCGGGGCCGGGCAGAGGGCCTGGGCCCCCGGGGCCACTTCAGTCATACACGGGGCTCATCATGTTGTTGCTGGTTCACTTCTAAACAGGAGATGCCAGTCAGGACCTCAGGCAGAGGCTGAGCCGCTGGGAGCCCGACTGTGGGGAAAGCAGAGTCCCCGGAGCTTGCCTCCTGTATCCAGAACCACAGTTTGAAGTGAATGGATCCCTGAGAACAAGGAAGCTTCCCCCTTGACTTCTTTGTTGGGTATGGATGAAATTCAGGCTCTGGAAACCGTGTCTCCTCTGCTGAGTGTGAATGGAGATTGAGGCACCAAAGGAGTTTTTTGATGAGAAGATGCTAGGAGTGAGCGGGAATCCAGGTCTGAGGACGCACTGTGAGTGGTAGGCCCCAGAGCAATGCCTGTTTGAAATGCTACATTTTATTTTATAATGTGTATGGATATCATGATTTGTTTCAGACTGTTTCAATTTTTTAAAAATACAAAACTGATACTTCACGCCTCATGTCACTGAGTAAAAGTGAGATTCTAGGAAGACATGACAAGCAGTCCTGCGATTTGGGTACCTAGCTGTGCTTTAACAACCGGCCCAGGCCGTGCAGGGCGGTGGGGACACAGGCTCCCACCTGCAGGAGGAGACCAGGCTTACCTTTCAGCCCTGCTTCGTTCCCTCCCTTGCCGCGCACAGGCCTTCAGCAGCAGGCAAAGGCCTCAGCCTACCTTAAAGGTGTGATCTGGCTAATACACCAGGCATCCCTGCAAGCAGAGGAGGAGATGGAATATCATGATTTGTTTCAGACTGTTTCAATTTTTTAAAAATACAAAACTGATACTTCACGCCTCATGTCACTGAGTAAAAGTGAGATTCTAGGAAGACATGACAAGCAGTCCTGCGATTTGGGTACCTAGCTGTGCTTTAACAACCGGCCCAGGCCGTGCAGGGCGGTGGGGACACAGGCTCCCACCTGCAGGAGACCAGGCTTACCTTTCAGCCCTGCTTCGTTCCCTCCCTTGCCGCGCACAGGCCTTCAGCAGCGGGCAAAGGCCTCAGCCTACCTTAAAGGTGTGATCTGGCTAATACACCAGGCATCCCTGCAAGCAGAGGAGGAGATGGCGGATGGGGCTGGAGGCAGACAGATGCCAGCATCCTTTTCTGATTTGTTTTCCCTCATGAAATTCTACACGCACAAGGCACTTGGCTGCCTATAATTTCCATGGATCCGATTTGCTAAGAATTCGTCCCTCATATCATTTCATCCAAGGGAAAAAGACAGGAGGACGCAACCTAGGCCAGCTTCTGCCCTAACACAGAGGAGACTGTCTGAGGCTTCCACGTGGGCTAGCCCATGTCACAGCAGGAGGAAATACTCTTAACAGCTGGGTGTTTACCCCCCAGCTTGTAACAAGGCACATGTGCTCCCCTGCCCACTTTCTGCCTGTCCCCCTGCAGGAATCTGAAAATATCAGTATTAATTCTGTTTCTTTCCCTCTTCCATTCGCCTCCTGTTCCTTCCTGCAGGTTAAATGCTGGTGCAGCATACCGCTACAAAATAGGAGGAACCGCATTATCCTGAGGAGGAGAAGGATGCATCCATGGTAACAGGAGGTCTTCAGTGATGTCACTGCTGGGGCTCCGGCTTCTTGCTGGCTCAGCCACGTGGAGGTCTCCACAGGCAGAGGGGCTGGAGCTCCCAGGTCACAACTGCCCATTAGGCCTGGTGGTGCCTGAGGTCACAGAACTGGCTCACAGGTGCATTTTGCTGGTTTCACAAAATCAAAAAGTAAGCTAACTTTATTTTTACAAATCAGCGACGTTTCTACTAAATGCTACACCTGAACAGCGGGCTGTTCTGGCCGCGCTGGCTCGCTTTGCTCATGGGCGTCTGAAAGTGAGCTGGCTCTCTCCCCGCCCTCCGCCTTGCAGCCAGGATCTCTGGAGGGCTCGGGGACCCGGGAAACCGGGTCTGAAAGCTGATGTCCAGGCGGTGGTGTCTAGTCCAGACCCTGGAGTCCAGGGTGCTTTGATCTGTGGAGAGACTGTCCATCTACGAACCGTGTGTATATGATTTCCCAGGTTAAGATTCTATTTTCCTTTCCAGTTGGCCCATAGTCATTGGTGGGTGGCAGATGGATGGAGTGGGCTGAGCAGGCAGACAGGGGACCTCGGCTCACTGTTCTCGGAAACCCCTGCCGTCAGGACCTGAGTTCACCAGAAACAAAATACACAGGGAAATGACAAACAGTGAGCTAAAGCTAGAGAATGAAGGGCTTTAAAAGTATAAAATTCATAAATGATTATACCAGGAAATAATTACAAATGAAAGTATCAACATGCATTTCAAAAACAAAAATAGAAATTAATAGTAACTTGAAGATAGATATTTAGTAATTGACACACAGATGTAAAAGATTAAAACAGAGAATGTTAAAATAATGTTGAAAGTTGAATATTACAGAATTTACTTTTTTCCATCAATATGGTCAGTTTCAACCCAAAACGTTACTATTACTCTGACAAAGCTCATCAACAGCTGGAAAAACGCTCACGTTTGGTCTGTTGCCAGAAAGACCCTGCTCTCCCAGCGGCTGATCAGAGTGTCGGAGTCCGACGGAGCTGGGGAGTCCCCTTCAGCCTCCTCTGGGAGAGGGGCTGCCCTGCCCCGAGCCTGCGTGCCCTGGCTCCCAGCTGCTGGGCCTCACGGGGCGCCGGCCAGCAGCAGGTCCTGGTTCAAGAAGACCTAGGTGTAGTACTTCGAGCGTCTCCAAGCCTGGCGTCTGAGACTCTACTTCCCTCCTTCCACAATGCTTGAGTCTCAGAGCATAACTTGGAAGTGTTGTTGCTAAAATGTGCTGTGCTTCGTCGCTCAGTTGTGTCCAACTCTTTGCGACCCCGTGAACTGTGGCCCATCAGGCTCCTCTGTCCATGTGATTTCTCCAGGCAGGAATCCTGGAGCGGGTCGCCATGCCCTCCCCCAGGGCATCTTCCCCACCCAGGGGTCGAACCCAGGTCTCCTGCATCGCAGGCAGATTCCCTATCGTCTGAGCCACCAGGGAAGGCCCAGAATACTGTGTGGTTTGTCTATGCTTCTCCAGGAGGTTGTCCCAACCCAGGAACTGAACCGGAGACTCCTGCATTGCAGGCGGATTCTTCACCAGCTGAGCTATCAGGGAAGCTCCCTGTACACTCTGTCTGCTCTTAAATTTCTCTACACAAATTCTCCTATCAGGGCAGTTTACAAACATCTAACCCTTAACATTGTTAGAAGAAATGCCACATCTGAATTTGCCACCAGGCGAAGAATGTTCACTGAATGGAATTTAATGCACTGAACTCAAACAATCACTGCTCTCATTTTGTCACAAGGAAAATGTTATAACCAGTAAGAGTGTTCCTGACCTGGGGAGCAGCAACAGTGCCGGATTTGCGTAAATGACAAGATACAATAACCACAAAACCCACTTCCTAGCGTACCCCGTGTACACACTGGCCAACTGGCTACCCGCACGGCATGCCGTGAATTTTGTAATATTCAACTTTCTACTTTCAACATTATTTTAACATTTTATGTTTTCATGTTTCACATCTGTGTGTCAATTACTAAATATCTATTTTCAAGTTACTATTAATTTCTATTTTTATTATTCTATTTTATTTTTGTTATTCCCCTGTGCAATCCACCAAGGGGAAAAACAGACAGAACCTCATCAACAACGGCAAAAGCGAGAGTGAAGCAGGAGCGCGGTCACACTGAGAGAACATTAAGGCCCCTCCATCCTTATGCTCCATGAAAAGTGCTGCAAATATGTGAACGTAACCTAGAACTAATCAAATTTGGATGAGCAACATACTCACACTAACTTTAAAGACAAGACTGCTTTTATCACTCAGGTGTCTTAAGATTTCGAGAAGAATAAGGACACTACACGTAGTGATCAGGGTTCAATCCAAAAAGCAGATAGAACAGTTATAAATATATCTATGCACCCACCACAGCCTTCCCCCGTGGCCCAGTGGGTAAAGAACCCGCCCGCCAGTGCAGGAGACACAGGAGATTTGGGTTTGATCCCTGTGTTGGGAAGACTCCCTGGAGCAGGGCGTGGAAACTCATCCCGGCATTCTTGCCTGGAGAATCCCATGGACAGAGGAGCCTGGCAGGCCTCAGTCAATAGGGCTGCAGAGTCGGACATGACCGAAGTGACCGAGCGTGCACCATGCACCCAGCAAAGGAGCACGCCAACAAATAAGGCCAGTGCTAGTGACGACGAGGGGAGAAATCTTCCTGTCAGGAGCTGTCAGGTCAAGGTTCAGCTGCAATAACAGAAACCCCAAACCACCAAGGATTACTCCCTCACGGGAAGGAGCAGAAGGGGGCAGGCAAGTGCTTCTGGGATGGCCCAGAGACCCAGGCTGTGTCTAGCTTTTCCGTTCCCCCGTTTTTCTGCATTGATTCCGTCCTCAGTGTCACAACATGGCTGCTAGAGCTTAGGCAATTGCACCTGCTTCCCGTCAGGAGGAGGGTGGTGGCAAATGGGCTTAAGACACCTTCTGGGCACAAACTCCTGATAATGTCCATTTGTGAGCTCAGTGTTGGCTGAGAGGATTGCTCTTCCCAGCGACACAGGCAGCTGCCTAAGAAGGAAAGCGGAGCCCGCTGCGGGCTGACCAGTGGTGGCCGCTGCCTCGGGGACTGCTTTCCTTGCCAGGAATTCCTCTCATCTTCTCTCCTGCCATCAGCTCCCACCTGCCTTCTGCACCTACGTGCTTCCTCCTCCCCCAGGCCCCGGGCTCAGATTTCGGAGCTGCTAGAGACACAGGCTCCAGGTGGTCTCCTCACCCTGCTGTCGAAGTCACTGTTCTTGTCAGCGATCGAGCTGGCTTCCAGAGGGTTCTGACTGCTGAACAGCCAGCCAGTCAGTGCAGATTTTAATAAGTGAGTCACCAATGGGATCATTTTAGCTTCGTATTTAGACACCGATAGCAACTTTTTAAAATCAAGGTAAAACTTATGGACAAAAATGGTTATTTTTCACATGTCAAATTAATGATCTGATGAATATTGCTTTTCAGATAGATGCACATTTAGCAATGGCAGGAAAACCTGCCATTGCTACAAGGCTGTTACAAGGCTGTTCCTAAGAGTCTCAGCTTTGGAGCGTCTTAAAAATGTCCTTTCGACTCTGTTCTAAGGCGGGATGAATGGATGCTGTGGACGGTCCTCAGGGCAGGTGTGGGGCCTCGCGGCGCCTGCTCGAGCGTCCCAGCCCCAGCTCTGAGGGACCATTTCCTGAGACTTTAGACTTAGGCCGCTGTTCACAGCACAGTGAAAAACATGCTGGTTGGTTGACTGTGTTGGTTCAGGTTTGACTTTAATAATTAACTCAAGCTCTTTTCTCTTGTGAGTGAGGCACAGTGGCAAGGACGCAGGTCACGCAAGCTTGGGTTCAGATCCTGGCCGAGTGGCCTTGCCACTCCCTAGATGTGAGAGAGTGCAGCCACCTGGTTCTCACGCCTGCCCTCCTCACTGGCAGTCAGGTGGGTGACCAGGAGGAGAGGGGACCCGGGAGCCAAGGTGGTCCGAGGCCCTGGTATTTCCAGCAGGAGAAGCCCTTGCTGAGCTTTCCGCTGTCCTTGAGGACGGGTCTGGAGGAGATCTGGAGTGGCCCAGAGGTCACTCTTCCGGGCACGTGCATGCTGTTCTTGAGGGCGGGTCTGGAGGAGATCTGGAGTGGCCCAGAGGTCGCTCTTCCAGGCACGTGTGTGCTGTTTTTGAGGGCAGGTCTGGAGGAGATCTGGAGTGGCCCAGAGGTCGCCCTTCCGGTCCTTGAGGGTGGGTCTGGAGGGGCCCAGCGGCGCGCGTTCACTGAACTGCCTGGCTTCCGGTTGCCAGGATGCAGGCGGTTTCAGGCTAAGCTACTTGGGTGGTGCTGCTGCTGCTGCTGTGTGTGCGTGTGTGGCCTCAGTCGCGATAATTTTTGACAAATGACTTATTTGTCTTATTACTCATTTCCGGGAGGAACATTGTTTGAATCTCTGGAAACCCCAGCCCTCCCCCTACCCCTGCAGAGTTTCTTCCCTTTGCACGGTACTCTTATTTTCCTGGTGCTTAGGGAGGCTGTCAACTACATTAAGCAGCTGCACTTAAAGGCCTGATCCCAAAGGCCACACCGACAACTGGAGCGGGAGTGTTTATTTCACAGCGATGCCGAGATGGTGTCGTGGACGCACACAGAGCCGGGAGGAGAGGAGAGTCAGCCCTGAGTGTGAGAAGCACCCGAGTCAGAAAAGGCGCTGCTCTGGGCTGAGAACGGTCAGAGCTGAGGGACCACAAAGTGGCTGGCTCCTGCCGGGAGCCTCTGAGGTGCGGCCGCCAGGTCGAGAAGGAGGCTCCCTGAGGTTGTGTGAGCGGGAGCTGGATATCGGGGCTTCTCATCTCCCAGCCCTGGGGCCTGGAAGCCACGCTGGACCTGGAGACCCCAGGGCGGTCAGGGCAGGAGTCTCTGCAGGCTTTTTCTCACCGTGCCAAGAGAGCTGCTGGCTTCAGCATGCAGGCAGGGGTCGGAGGACCGTCCTTGGAGAAGGCGTCCCGCGCAGGATGAGCCCAGCCGCAGCCTCGGGTGGGCTGGAACAGCTCAGACCCCTCGCCACTGGGAAGCTCCCCATTCACAAGCTGCTCACACGGTGTCCAACTGGCTTTATTTTCAAATAAGAGCAATTTCCCAAAGGAAATGGAAAACCTGAAGGACAAAGACACATGAAAGGCTGAGAACGATCAATGGGCAGAGAAAGGAGGACCGAATGGGAGAGGCAGGAGGGCGCAAAGGGCAGCAGACGGGCCTGCAGCGGGCAAGGCTGTGGGCGCCGCGGCACTGCGCCTGGGTTAGGGCACGGGCTTGCCTGCACACGGGGACGGGCAAAGCCTCAGAGACCACTCCAGGGCCGGCGCCATCTTTCCAGGGCCCTTCGTCAGAATGCAGCTCCTGTCCTCAGTAAGAGAAGAGGCTGCGCTGCATTCAAAAGGGAAAACGAGGCCATAAGGAAATGTTTAGAGAAGAGCTTCTAGACAAAACACAGAAGAGAGCAGAAGCAGGAACATCAGGCGAGAGCGGGAAACAAAACTGGGAGGAATTTTCCAGAAAGTACAATAGAAAACAAAAAAAAAGAATTTAGAAATTTAATTTAAAAAGAAAAGAGGTTTGACATTTCGATTCCTATATTGACTAGATGTTTGTGGCCCCTCAAAATTCACATGTGGAAATCCTGACCCCAGTGTGACTATATCTGGAGGTGGGGCCCTTGCCAGGCAGCCAGGCCGTGAGGCTGGAGCCTCGTGGTGGGACTGGTGCCAAGAAGGGGTGTAGGCCCAGGAGCCCCTGCATGCTCGCGGCTGCACTCAGACCCACAGAAGTGTCCATCTGCAACCAGGCGGAGGGTCCCCTAAACACAGACGGGTCTGCCAGCACCTGCCTCTCGGAGTTCCAGTGCCTAGAATTACGAGAAAGGGGCCTGTCGTTCAGGCGCCCAGTCTGTGTCGATCCATCGTAGCAGCCTGCTCTGGTTGGCTGAGGGCTCTTTTTTCAGAAGCTACAATATTCCACTCACAGGACTTACAAAATAGAAAACAGAAATAAAGCATCAAAGGACTAACATAAGAAATGTTTCTAAAACTTAAGGACAGGAAACTCCAGGTTAAGAGAGTCCACTGACTGTTCAGGTGACTCAAGAGGTAAAGGATCTGCCTGCCAGTGAGGCCGCCGCAGGAGACCGGGGTTTCACGCCGGGTCGGGATGCAGCCACCGCAGGAGACCGGAGTTTCATGCCGGGTCGGGAAGATCCCCTGGAGGAGGAAATGGCACCCCACTCCAGCGTTCCTGCCTGGGAAATGCCGTGGTCAGAGAGCCTGGTGGGCCGCAGTCCACGGGGTCACAAAGGGTCAGACGGCTGAGCACGCACACACTGGCTGTTCAGGTCAAAAGGTGAAACCACCGCAACAGCAAGACGCATCCCTGCGAAGTTCCAGAAACGTTACGGGAAATAATCTCAAAACACTGTCTTCACCGTATTGAGGGAAATTCTATGAAAAACTGCTAAAGTGCTGAAAGTGGTTACTTCTGGAAAGGTGTTCACTAGGGTAGGCAGAAATGATTCAGAGGAAAGCTGTTTTTCTGTACCAGCCCTGCTTTGGGCTTTTTCTGTTGACCATGCTTATATATTATTGAGATAAAAATACCCGGATGTTGAATTCTAAGAGTATTTGAGATTTGCTCACACAATCTCTGCTGCCCTGACTGCTCTCTGAAAGTGGGGATGAGAACATACAACCCTCAGACAGGACCCAGGTAATTCGGTATCACTGTCATCTGCCCATGTGGGAGCCAGCTCGAGGCGGTGCCCACCGGTGTGTCAGGGGTCTTCCCCCAGCCCTCAGGGCCTTGTCTGTTAGAGTCCACATGTTCCAGGCACTTTCTGCAGCCACGCCGGGGTCTCCGTCTTCCTACAGACCGTGACCCAGTGCTGGAGGCGGCAATGGAGCTCCTGCCCGGGAAGCATCATTACGGGGCAGCGTGTGCCTCGGGCCCCATCTCAGGGCCAAGCCGAGACACCTGCTGAGACCTGCACTCAGCCTCTGTCCTTCACCCTCCCCAGGAAGCTCAGTGGACGCTTAGCCTTCAGAGGGTGCGGGGGGTTCACCCTCCCAGGCAGCTCGGTGGACGCTTAGCCTTCAGAGGGTGCAGGGTTTCGCCCTCCCCAGGAAGCTCAGCGGACACTTAGCCTTCAGAGAGTGCGGGGGGTGGGACCACTCTGCCCCCAGACACCAGCCCCTCTCTGAGCAGGGCTCCCTGCTGCGGGGAGGCTGCGTTTCCTGCTCCATGTGGGACTCGGTCGCTTCTGAACGGAACCTTCGGGAGTGAGATGGTGTCCACCACCTTTCACGGAGCTGGTGACGCACCGTCCTTCAGAGCAAAGGCAGCGCTGAGCAGAGGGTCAGGCCGTGAACACCGGGCGCGAGGAACGTGTGTGACGCTCTCATCTGCTGCTTTTGCTGCTGCCACGGCGACAAGCTGAGCTGACGGACAAGGAGCCCACGGACGACCGCCGGGCGTCACACGCGGGTTTCCAGGGGCCTCAGAGTGAGACACGCATCGGGCTTCGGCTTTTGCAAAAGACTGACGGGGAAGCCACTATGGAGGGTGAGCTGAGTGCCACAAAGTCAAGTTCCCGCCGAGTCCAGCACTCTGGTGGGATCGTGGACATAGGGTTGGAACAGAGGGCAAAATGGTGCGAGGATCTGTTTTTTTTTTTTAGAAGGTTCCTGAAAATATTTGCAAAAGAGGGTGGTGGCTTGGAGGTGTAGGCGTAGAGAGCAGGATTCTGTCCAGAGATATCTGGGTGTAAACAGGCGGTGGGGTAAAGACAGGGAGGCCGTGCCCTCCAGGGGCCCCGCTCAGCCGCGGGCCTGAGTCCACGTCAGCGTCCACGCCGAGAGCCGCTCCTTGGGAAGGCACCCCTTTCCGTAGTATACTTGCTTAACGAAATGGAGAATCTTCTCCTCAGGGACGCAGACTTGGATTGAGATGTTTGCTTTAGTTATAAGCTTTGGTGCAAAGAGAACGGAATGTTTTCCTTCCTCAGGGTTGGTGTTCTCGCTTCGGCTGGTCAGTAGCCTCGGCTGCCTCTCTTCAGGGCGGCTTCCCTCTGCGGATTCCTCACAGATGGGCCTGAGGGCCGTTTACAAGAGCGGTCACGTTTGGAAAACAAAGTTTCTATAGGAGGAAGAAAGACACCCTGTTTATACTGGACCATTAGTACTGAGATAGGTTGGTTCTGAGATTTTGGAAAATGACGGCCTACCTGACATTTATTCTCTCTGAGCAGTAATTAATTTTTTTCACACAGCTGTCTGTTCTGCTCAATGTGTTTTGAGGTTTGATTTAATTATAAACCCTAACAAACCAAGTTGTGTCTTTTTCGTGGTGAAGGACCACACACTCACTAAAGCTTAAGAAGAGTCGGTTTACTGTGGATTCCGTCCAATATCATGAAGTTCTGTTGTCCAAGAATACAGTTTTGAAAGATGAGGTTAGATTTATTGCAGTTGTTTTGGCTGAGATTTCAGTAATTGAGAGAGCTCTCATAGTTCTCTTAGACCAAGCAAGTTTTATTAGGCCTAAGTATTTTTAGGTAAATCTATGGAATCTCTCCAATTTGTTGTATGTCCTAAAATCTTGGCACTCTGAAGCTCTGTTTTCCTTTTTAAAGCTGTCTCTGATGTTATTCAAAGTAAAACCGTGTCTTGTTTCACGTGTGTCTGAGGACAGGCAGGATGTGCGGGGTGATGAGTGCAGGTTGAACGGGGACGTTCCCCACGAGCCTGAGCCTCTCCGCCGTGCCGCCGCCTCCCGGGGAGCTGTGTCTCTGCGACCTGCTGTCAGGCTCACCATCGAGCTTCCAGCACCCTCAGCAGCTACTGGGTGACGTCAAATGCCCAGAGCTGTGTGTGCGGCGGTCCCTGCCTTCTCTCTTGGACAAACCTTCATCTGGTGTGAGCGAAGTGATGGGCCCAGAGCTGAGCGTCAAGGCTCCAGCCACAAGCACCAGCTTCCAGCACAGCGTTCACAAAGCGTTTCTGTACGTTCCAAACGAGGGTCTGCTTGGGGCTTAAGGGCAGCACGTGAAAAATCTCCATATCCTGTTACCAGTCCTCTGAATCATAAACTCCCCAAGGGGGGAAAAAAAATCTTTTCTAAAGAGATTGGTTTGCTTTCAAGCTTATGAAAATCAGCCAAGGAGCCCAAGCTAAGCTTAGACAACCAAAAATTAAGTGAAAACTTCATTTTTAAATTATTATCACTATTATTTTTTAAAGCCATTTTTGAATGTACTTACACACACTGTTACAGACAGAATAGTAAGATTTCATTGTGATTATGAAAATAAGTCTGTTTGGGGCTCAGATTAAATAAGAACTTCTGTAATGAATGTTTCCTTTTTTATCTCTTAAAAACCAAACGTGCGCACTCTGTATGGTTGCACGTAGATGAGTTTAGAGTCACCATACTCATCAGGACAGAGGAAGCTGCAGCAGGTCCCAGCGGGGAGGGAGGGCCGGGGCGTCAGCGCTCAGGGAGGAGCGTCCCGCTGGAAGAGTGTACAGGAGGGGACTCCTGTGAAGGTGCTTAATGCCCTTGAACTGGGCACTCAGAACGGTCATGGCACGGTCCAGGTTATGTGCATTTTACCACATGCAGAAAGAAGCAGAACAAAACCCGACGTGCATGACTTGCTGAAGCAATCGTGAGCCTTCCTCATCATCTCAGCCTGCTTCTCACTTATTTCTTTAATAAAAACACCTTTCCCTTAAAGCCTTGATCTTTTATGGCATTTTCATGCGTGGGAGACATAGATGGGAGATTAGGAGACGCGGGCACTTTCACGAAGGGCGTGTTTCTGGTGTAGATACTGATCTGCCTATTGACATCTGCTTTCTTGTAAACACTGCATTTTCTACCGTACACGGAACATACAAAGAACGAACAAAGACAGTGAAAAATGGCAACCATGGTCCCCCCTCTTCTTTTCTACTTTCACAAAAGAAATATCAAACTTTTACGGCAGCTGGACAACCGTGAAGGATCCTTCAGCCAGTTCAGTCACTCAGTCATGTCCGACTCTTTGCGACCCCATGAATCGCAGCACGCCAGGCCTCCCTGTCCATCACCAACTCCCAGAGTTCACCCAAACTCATGTCCATCGAGTCAATGATGTCATCCAGCCATCTCATCCTCGGTCGTCCCCTTCTCCTCCTGCCCCCAATCCCTCCCAGCATCAGAGTCTTTTCCAATGAGTCAACTCTTCACATGAGGTGGACAAAGGACTGGAGCTTCAGCTTTAGCATCAGTCCTTCCAAAGAAATCCCAGGGTTGATCTCCTTCAGAATGGACTGGTTGGATCTCCTTGCAGTCCAAGGGACTCTCAAGAGTCTTCTCCAATACCACAGTTCAAAAGCATCAATTCTTCGGTGCTCAGCTTTCTTCACAGTCCAACTCTCACATCCGTACATGACCACAGGAAAAACCATAGCCNCCAAAGTACTGGAGCTTCAGTTTTAGCATCATTCCTTCCAAAGAAATCCCAGGGTTGATCTCCTTCAGAATGGACTGGTTGGATCTCCTTGCAGTCCAAGGGACTCTCAAGAGTCTTCTCCAACACCACACTTCAAAAGCATCAATTCTTCAGCACTCAGCCTTCTTCACAGTCTAACTCTCACATCCATACATGACCACAGGAAAAACCATAGCCTTGACTAGACGGACCTTAGTCGGGAAAGTAATGTCTCTGCTTTTGAATATACTATCTAGGTTGGTCATAACTTTTCTTCCAAGGAGTAAGCGTCTTTTAATTTCATGGCTGCAGTCACCATCTGCAGTGATTTTAGAGCCCAAAAAAATAAAGTCTGACACTGTTTCTACTGTTTCCCCATCTATTTCCCGTGAAGTGATGGGACCAGATGCCATGATCTTCGTTTTCTGAATGTTGAGCTTTAAGCCAACTTTTTCACTCTCCTCTTTCACTTTCAACAAGAGGCTTTTTAGCTCCTCTTCACCTTCTGCCATAAGGGTGGTGTCATCTGCATATCTAAGTTATTGATATTTCTCCCGGCAATCTTGATTCCAGCTTGTGTTTCTTCCAGTCCAGCGTTTCTCATGATGTACTCTGCATATAAGTTAAATAAGCAGGGTGACAATATACAGCCTTGACGTACTCCTTTTCCTGTTCAATGAAATAGGGACGTTAAAATCAACATTCCATGGATGCCCAATCGAGATCTTTCAACTTTCTTTGTGAAGGAAAGGTGTCATGGAGGGGAAAAGGCATCCGAGTCGATTTCTAATGGTGTGTCAATCAAATATTGACAATAAAGAAAATATTTGGGCAACAAAACAACTATGAAAATCATGTTTCTGAAGAACATAATTTATATGGGAAATTTCTCATAATAAATTAATAAACAGGATACAAAACAATATGTTCCCATCCCACACATCCCTAAAAGTAAATAGTTTAAAATGTTAATAGTAGCTATTGCTACATTATAGAATTACATGATCTTTATTTTCTTTTTTACACTTTATTGCGGTCTCTAAGTTTTCTATAGTAAAGGTCTTCATCATCTGGAGAGAAATATTTACATGTTTTTTAACTATTGCAGAAGAAAGTGCTATAGCAATTTTAAATCTTCAGGCTTTATCACAAAAAGTTTCTGGACTCTTTTCTTCAGTGTCATACTTCATACAAACATGGTATAGCAGAAGGAGTGCTGGATAGAAATCTTGGTCCCTAAGAAATATTACAAATAATCCCTCTGCACACCCTTATATTGTACTTATTTTCTAATCTACTTTTTCGAGTCTTGACAAATGCTGTGAAAGGATTTATATTTGCAGG
Source organism: Aepyceros melampus (assembly GCA_006408695.1). NCBI lineage: Eukaryota > Metazoa > Chordata > Mammalia > Artiodactyla > Bovidae > Aepyceros > Aepyceros melampus. The sequence goes on from SJXQ01005848.1 coordinate 15,040, forward strand.
TAGTACTAAAAACCAAAAGCTAGTATCGTTGACCACACTGGTTCACAGAACATCAGTTCCCTTCCACACTCTCAGGTGGGCCCTTTGAACAATGAACTATGAGCATCACCATGCTCCATATCAAACTGAGGGATGGAAGGGTTCCTGATAACATATCTCAGTTTAACATTAAGAACATAAACAAAGGTCTTTCCCTGAATCAACAGATACCTTCATCAAGTTAAGAATACCACAAAATACTGTTCTTTACCAAAACAAAAGAAGGAAAGGCCATTAAGTATTCTGAAACCTAAGGTGTCTAGCTTGTGCCCTGTCATCTACTGGAAATGTGAAATGGGGGTTTTAAAGTACCTTTCTGTATCTCAGCCAACATAAAACAGTGATGGAAAAAGCTACCACTTTAAATACATTTCAGACCTCCTACAAATAGTACTGTCTTAAAAGCTGTCCAAATAGAAGTAAAAGGTTCTCTAAGCAACGGTCATCAATCATGTCTCTTCCTCATTCAAAGAATGGCTAGAGGAAAGCATATAAATTACGCACAAATGCACAGTGCCCAGATGGTCTAAGGCCACACACAGTCCACTGAGCCAGCTCCGAAAGACCCCTGCACAACACATCTCTTTCTGCACCTTGACTGCCTCTAAGCTCTGCCTACATGGCCTCTTCTTCCCAGCTGCCACCACCTACCCACCTTCTCAGGGTCCCTTTGCCTCAAGACTTCTTGCAGAGGAGCCAGCTTATTTCATTATTTCATCCTGTACTGAGTATCCCTGCCTTGAAAATAAACCAACCAACCTTCCTGACTAGTTTGGAGACTCCTCAGAAATCACTACTAACGAACAAGTGAACACAGATTCAAGAAAGCCATCTGATGAGAAATTAAAATCCTGGCTGAAAGTGGGCAGCATGAGGGAGACTCTGATGTGAAACCTTGGGTCTGGGCAGCTGTGAGGCCCTAACAGCCCCTTGGGGAGGTTCTGATGTGCATCCAGGGCTGGGCGCTGCAGTCCCCGACCCTCGGGCACCTGTCATCCTTGCACTCGAGTGTCATCAGGAGCTCACCACTTTCTGCAGAGAGGACCTCCAGGTTCCCCATCCATTCAGGTTCCAAGTTTCCCTTCTAGGAAAGAAGAGCAGGTGTGACCCTGCAAGCTACCGAAGTGCCTCTGGAGTCCGGAATGTGGCACAGGAACGGTAAGCTTCAGTCACTTTAAGAGTCCACTTCTGTGAATTCACAGCGTTCCCAGACTATGAACAGAGAAGGCAAAGTATGCGCAGGAGCTACTCTCAAATTCTTAGGCAGAGGGTAGATGATAATCATGTGGTTTCGTAGAAAATTCCTTGTGAATAATCTCCCAAATATGCAACACAATTTAGAATTAACTTCTTTGCTCACAGCTTGGGTCAATTAAAATCAGGGCAGTGGATTTTGCTGTGACAAAGACCTGCAGAGACACTTTCTTACTGAATAACTTTCACATTACTTTTTTCAAATTCATGATATATCATGTTAAATTGATTAACAGTAAACAAAATACTTTGCACATTATCTTTTGATTCTGGGGAAAGCTTTATATATTTTAGGCTGGTCTTTTTCTCAAGAAATGCCATTTTCTGCAAACTAAAAGTATTTCTCATAAATTCAAATATTTGAACACTTTGGATAAAGTATGTACTGTGCACTGATATCTCATTAACACTTTGCAGAGTAGGATTTGGGAACAAAAGTGATCAGCACTGGCCTCTCTCCAAAAGGGTGCTGAAATGCAAAGTTTCCATAAAATCATACTGATAATTAACTTCAATTCCTCCAGAGCATTTCAACCATAACACACTGAATCATACCCAAAGTATCTGCTTTAGGGTTTTATTTCCATGTAAAGCACAATAAAACCAACTATTTTAATAGCTTGAGAAACAGAAAGCTGCTAATTCCAATAACGTATGCAATGAAGGGTTGTTACATTGGTTAAGTCACTCTCCCTCTGTATAAGAGATAAGACTCTTTTCTGTGCACTAGAGTAGCAAATGATGACCCATTCCTACTAAACAATAATGTCTGGAGAGGGAGAATGGTTACATACGAAACAATCATTTCAAACATGTATGCATAAGTAAGTAAGTGAAGTCGCTCAGTCCTGTTTGACTCTGCGACCCCATGGACTGTAGCCCACCAGGCTTCTCTGTCCATGGGCTTCTCTAGGTAAGAATCCTGAAGTGGGTTGCCATTTCCTTCTCCAGGAGATCTTCCCAACCCAGGGATCGAACTCGGGTCTCCCACACTGCAGGCAGACACATACCTTGTCATAAACACTCATGTGTCAAAACATGTGATACATGGATCAATGTGTCAAAACAGCTCTCGTTTAAATTGATCCGTGCTGTACACACAGACAACCGGATTCTTAAAGTTTGTTTCTTAATTGGAGTATAGTCGCTTTACAATGCTGTGTTAGTTTCTGCTGTACAACTACGTGAATCAGCTATATGCATACACAAATCCCCTCCCTCTTGGACCTCTCTCCCGCCCACCCCCATCCCACCCCTCTAGGTCATCACAGAGCTCGGGGCCGAGCTCCCACTAGCTGTCTGTTTTACACATGGTAGTGTACAGACGTCAACGCTACTCTCTCCATTTGTCCCATCCTCCCCCTCCCCATCTGTGTCCACAAGTCTGTTTTCTAGGTATGCTAGACATTTGATTTTGAAGCCTCACTGTGGACAAAAGAATATAAAATATCTCGATTTTGTATGTGGATTTCATGCTTTTGGACACTTGAGTTAAATACATTGTTAAAATTAAACATCTCTTTCTTTTAGCATGGTGATTAGAAAATTTAAATATATGAGGGCTTACATTATATTTCTATTTGACAGCACACTATTCTAGACCTTGGGCATATGTGAGGGAGTAAGACCATATCCCTAACCTCATGGAGGTATGTTTAAACATCCATAGCCCTAAAATCTTTGGTAATCAGTAGAAAACTTTTGCATAGAGAAGACTCTGGGATGGAAGCTACACGCACAACAGCTAGACATACCTTCCCTTTAGTCTTTCCTTCCATCAAAGATAGGGCCTCTGGTCCCCAGGATAATCAGCCAGTAGAACGGTGACCGTGACCTGACCATCTTGGGGAAGACTGCCCCTCCCCTGCTGGGTGCTTCTGAGAAACATGACTACTTATAATCTGAACTTATGAGGGAGAAAAGCTTTCGATCTTGAGCATCAGCAGTTTCAAGTCATCATTTTTTAGTACTTGGGGTTGTGCCTCTAAAGCACTTTAAAGGGTTTCCAATTGTTGGAAGACGTTTCTCAACGAAGACTCTCTCTCTCTGGATTCCATAGCCTTCCTTCACAATAAGAGTTCTTCAGTGTTTTCTTCTCCACGGGTCCCATTAACCTTGCCTCCCCTCAGTACCCCTGGATCCCCACATCACAAGCAGAATCTTCCCAGATAAAAGCAAGAAGCTGAACTCAACAACACAAGCTCACGACAGCAATCTCAAAGTCTCTACTGGGCTAAGGAGGCTGGCAAAGGAAACTCAAGTCAGGCTGGCTAACTACTCGTTACATGCGAGATTCCTTGTTCTAAGATTTTAAAGAATTTCTGGAGGGTAAGTTTAATTTAGATCAAATGGGTCTACCCTTCAATAGCATGTTTCCTACCAAAAAAGGTATTTTGAGCATTTGAATTTTCCATTTCATATGTTAGGAACATACCTTTTCAAAACACAACAGGGCAAATGTTTTGCCTGCTCATACATCTTTCTGGCAGGTTATAAGGAAAACCAGGGCTTTCAAGAGGTTCTCTGTGCTGTAAAATGCACTGCTGGGGACAGCAGGAAGCTGAGAGGCTCATGTTTCACAGCTGACAGTGTTACTTTCCATCTGACCTCATCTGTGTCCTCAGCTCATGCTGTCCTTTTAGCCGGCCTACCTTGGCCCGTTGGTCAACTTACTGTGACACCTCCGGAAGGGCCAGGCCCCAAGCCCAGCTCTCACAGAAATCATCCCAGTAACCCAAATCCAGAATCATCTTTCTCCTTTATTCTCACAGAAACCCAACCAACCGAAGTATCATCTCACATATTACTCTTTCTCTTTCTCTTGGTATTTCTAATACCTATAACTCAGGAGAGCAATGAAAAATAAGTTAGCATGACATCTGAAAATTTACCACCCTCCCTTTCAATCAGATTTATCTGATGAGCCTAACACCAGGGATGCAAGAAGGATAATCTTCAAGGAATATCAGTCTATATGAGGAAAAGACGAAGTCAACGAAGAGCCCAGGGAACCCAGAGGAGGGCTCTTCCTCCTGGTGATAGAGGAAAGCCTCACAGAAAAGGTACTGCAGAAGAACCGAAAACCAGGAAATGGACTGGGGAAAGGGGGATGGACACGTCTACACTAGTATCTCTACTATCATTATTATTTCCTTTTCCATGCTAGACATTGTGGCAAGTCTGAAATTCTTATCCTCAACAGAATTCTTTGTATGTCCCAATCCCACCCAGCAAGACACTGCTTAAGTACCATGGCCTATCCGAAGCTTCAGTGAGCCTGTTACCCCCTCACTCACTGAAGAAATGTGTGTCTCTCTCCCTCCTCTGAGCCCCTGCAGTTTTCAGACAGTCTCTCTTGGGGCACTCATCACTCTATTGCCACGTTGCCCACGTCTGATTCCCCTATAACGCTATAACTCTTTAAGAACTCAGACTGCATCTCACTGATTGTCTTCCCCGGAGAACTGGCATGGTCCTTTTTACATCCAGGCACTCAATGTTTGTTGTCGAACAAATTAAAACACTCTCCCCTTTAATTAAGTCAAGAACAGACAAGAACTTTTAAAACTGCTAAAACATCTACCAACTCATTCTTCTTAATAAAACCCTCATCCAGAAGCCTGTTACCCCCTCACTCACTGAAGAAATGTGTGTCTCTCTCCCTCCTCTGAGCCCCTGCAGTTTTCAGACAGTCTCTCTTGGGGCACTCATCACTCTATTGCCACGTTGCCCACGTCTGATTCCCCTATAACGCTATAGCTCTTTAAGAACTCAGACTGCATCTCACTGATTGTCTTCCCCGGAGAACTGGCATGGTCCTTTTTACATCCAGGCACTCAATGTTTGTTGTCGAACAAATTAAAACACTCTCCCCTTTAATTAAGTCAAGAACAGACAAGAACTTTTAAAACTGCTAAAACATCTACCAACTCATTCTTCTTAATAAAACCCTCATCCAGAGAGAAACTTGATGCAATTCTACATAGCTCTTTTGTTCGTGAATCCTAAAGAAAAGTCAATAAAAGATGGTGTTCTTAAAGTGACTGACCACAGACAAAACTGAGTCACCTTTGGATGGCTGCTGGGTAAGCACATTTCCCTCCTTTCTTCACTCGCTGAACAAGTTCTAAGGTAAATTTGTTTAGGCCCTTGTAGCTTCTCTGTTACATGTTGACAAAAGGTGGGACAAAGCCTTCAGAGCAACGTCATTTTCACTGCTTATCCAAATTCTAAAGCCTATTCTGTCCAAGTTCTGCTGCTTTCTTCCACTCGTGCAAAGGAAGGCTAGCTGAAACCACCCAGAACACCTGACTTCCATAATAACAGTGTCTGCACACTATGCACAGCTCCTGTCTCTGGTGCCCCTTATCTCCAGTGACATTACCCTCGAAGACAGAACCACCCCTCTCTTCTCCAACACCCACCTAACTCAAAAACATAATTACTGCTAAGGGTACCTTGACTAAAATCCTGCTTAATTAACAGGGAAAAAGTTAACTAGGATGGGTTTCCTCTTAAAATAAGAACATTTTGACAGTAAAGCACATTCAAGCAATTCAAAGACAATCTTCAAAGACTATGCTTTTCTTTTTTCATTTACTTTGACTTTTCAAAAAGAAGAGCCTTAAACAATTAAGACCAACCAAAAAGAAAAAAAAAAGAAGAGAATAAAACAGAACTCAATACTGCCTTGGTCTTTAAAATACATATGCAATGATTTTCCACAATAAACCACTGGATATCATGGATTCAAAAAGAAGGAATTAGGCACAGGACAGAAGTGAGGTGGTCATTCCAGAAATTCATGCACAGAGATGAGGGTACCAAGAAGGAGCAACCAGACCAGCAAACACAAAGTGCATTAGAAATCCATAAAACCACATGGCCACCAAAGTAAGTCTGTTTAATCAATGTTACTTTTTTTAATAATAATTATGCTACTTTATAATAAAGGTTATGCTACTTTATAATAAAGGTTATTTTGAATATTTCTAGGACCAAAAAGGCCATAAACAAAAGCAACGCAATGAACTTAGCTTCTAAAACCAGTATCTTCATGACTTTTCAAGCACTAAAGTTGTTTACACCTTTTTCAAAAAATATTTATTTATTTATTTGGCTGTGCCAGGTCTTAGTTCCATCTTCACTGCAGCATGGGAATGCAGTTTCAGTATGTGGGATCTAGTTCCTTGACCAGGGATTGAACCCACACGCCCTGCACTGGGAGCATGGTATCTTAGCCACAGGACCTTATGTCAACAAATATAAAAGTTCATCACTATATGACTGTGTTTTATATATATATATATATATATATATATGACATAGCTATATTTTCTATTAAAAAAAAAGAAACAAAACCTATTTCTAATATATTGATCATCATTATCCCAAAATCAACCAAATCACTATAAATTTACTATTTCCTCTATAAGGCAGCTGCTTCTCAGTACACTGAACAAAAGTGCTGAGGTGGGGGAGTGGGGAGGATTCGAAACTTATTAAATAAGTGACACACGGATGAATGCTTTATACTTTGTCCAAAGGCCAATTGTGCTACAGTAATAGCCAATTATTAACTTTTTTTTTCCCCAGTTCTCCTAATTAAGACTGGGAAAACTTCCATTTTTCCTCACATGTGAAACACACCTGAAATGGCTTACACAAGCAGCGTGTATTTTTCCTCACAAGTGAAACACACCTGAAGCGGCTCACACAAGCAGCGTGTATTTTTCCTCACAAGTGAAGCACACCTGAAGTGGCTCACACAAGCAGCGTGTGTTTTCCCTCACATGTGAAGCACACCTGAAGTGGCTCACACAAGCAGCATGTGTTTTCCCTCACATGTGAAACACACCTGAAATGGCTTACACAAGCAGCGTGTGTAAGCCTTGCCAAGCCACTAGTATTTACATCTTTGGTCTTCACGTGCCACAGATTTTATGTGCTTCCCTGACAGCTCAGTTGGTAAATAATCTGCCTGCAATGCAGGAGGCCCCAGTTCTATCCCTGGGTCCGGAAGATCCGCTGGAGAAGGGATAGGCGGCTACCCACTCCAGTATTCTTGGGCTTCCCTTGTGATTCAGCTGGTAAAGAATCTGCCTGCAATGCACCTGCAACGCAGGAGACCTGGTTTTGATCCCTAGGTTGGGAAGATCCCTTGAGAAGGGAATGGCTACCCTCTCTAGTATTCTGGCCTGGAGAATTCCATAGACTGTATAGTCCATGGGGGTCGCAAAGAGTCAGACACAACTCAGTGACTTTCACTTTTCAGGCCATAACCACAGAAGCATGATGAGGATTAAAAGATCAGACAGGGTTAGATCTAAAAGTACTACAAAATAGCCACATTATCCCTACTGCGCTTGAGATCATATCCTTGCTTCCCAAGGTAACAGCTACGACTCTCTATCGAGGCCTATAATTTCTGACACAGCTTAAGGTTTTAGATTTGTTCTACTCTTCCTTCCAAGAAACTTAGCAGACCTGTATCTTACTCCCTTAAAGTCCTGTCCTCCAGAAAAACTACAGTGAGCTAGCACACCACTGGCAAACAGCATCTCTCAAGATATAATTTCTTTCTAACAGTGGTCTTTGGAAAGCACCCCCAAAGTACCAGGCTGAACACGGAGCAAGTTAGAGGTCTATGAGTTTCTGAGCATCCTGTAAGTCATAACAAAAATAGCATTTAGGTAGCTGTCTATTCTGTTTTCATGCAAGACTGGATCTGGGCATGGAGATATTGCGAAATGAGCATGATGAAAACATAAGACAAGTTTCACACTGTGAAAAATATTCAACTCAAAGTTATCAGCAAGAAGCATCCATCTACCAGAGAGTATAAAAACAAACAGTTTAATTCCTAACTACCCAAGAACACATCAGTTACACTCAACACACCGCTTTAGGGAGTTGTCCTGCGTGCGTGCTCAGTCACTAAGTCTTTGCAACCTCTGTGGACTGTAGGCCGCCAGGCTCCTCTGCCTATGGGATTTCCCAGGAAGAATACTGGAGTGGGTTGCCATTTCCTCCTCCAGGGGATCTTCCTGTCCCAGGGGTCAAACTCGTGTCTCCTTACATCTCTTGCCCTGCAGGTGGGTTCTTTACCACTGAGCCACCTGGAAAGCCCTGACAGATATTCTACTTTGTAATTTTTTTAATATTTTCTTGTCAACAACCATATGAAGTTTACATTTCCCATGTACAAGTGAAGAAACTGAAAATGTATGTAAATGGTTTACCCAGATTAAACTGGTAACTCTGACTTTTGAATCTTAAGTCTACGAACTCTTTATTTACATAACAGACCTAATGTGTTCATTTTCAAAAAAGAAGGCACTTGAAAGAATATGGCAACAATTCTCAAAAAAAAACCCAAAATAATCATTTATAACATTTTATGCAATTGTTAGCCATTCAACAAAAAATGACAATGAAAACTAGAAAAAGGAAAATACACAAATTACTACTCAATGTCTACCAAATCAAGCACAAAAAAAGTAAACACCACTAAGACATTCTAATGTAAATGAAATCCATAGAAGGAAATATGTTAGTTTTCAAATCAGTAGCTCATACATAATGGGACCTACACACTTTTTTTTCCCACAGACAGCAAAAGATAACCCTGAGTTAGTATTTTACAACCTAAAGATCAGGTTAAAAATAATATGTGCCAATCAAAAGACTTACTGTATTAAAACCAAAAAGTCCCTAAAGGATAAAAATGTATGACCAAATATATGCTTACCTCCATTCCCTCAAGAAATAACAATAAAAGAAAAATGAGGGAAGAAACAATAATTTAAGAGAGATGCCAACAAAATTTTGAAAGATGGAAAACCAATGCATAACTAAAAAACTGACTTAGCAAACTTGAGAAAGCTGAAACCTAACCATTGGGGATAAGGAGAAAATACAGGAATAGGCTGGGAAGAACAAAGACTATTCAAGCCACAGAACTCAAGAAAGGATTACTACATAAGGGATGAAGCTGGAAACAAAAGGAATTGGTTTTAGAGTCTTTATAAAGAATCAGTTCTTAACCCCAGTAACTGGACAATTTACCAGCTTGAGTCTGAGGTTTATTCAATGAGAGGATTTGATCAGGCATAACTGAAACTAGAAATAAATCTCTATATTAAAAATATGGGTCATCAAGTTAATAGCAGACAGCCAGCCTCCTTCAAACGTATAGACTAGAAAATTCTTTAAGGGAGAAACATAAAGAAAGTAAAGACTACATAAGGGATGAAGCTGGAAACAAAAGGAATTGGTTTTAGAGTCTTTATAAAGAATCAGTTCTTAACCCCAGTAACTGGACAATTTACCAGCTTGAGTCTGAGGTTTATTCAATGAGAGGATTTGATCAGGCATAACTGAAACTAGAAACGAATCTCTATATTAAAAATATGGGTCATCAAGTTAATAGCAGACAGCCAGCCTCCTTCAAACTTATAGACTAGAAAATTCTTTAAGGGAGAAACATAAAGAAAGTAAAGATCAACAGAAACTGTCATCTGAGAACTTTCAATGAAATTTCACAGACCAAGCTCACCCTCCATAGAAGAACATCAGAACCACCAGCTCCAATAGTAGGGACAGAATAAAGGGACGAAGTAGGTAATTAAAGAATTAATCCCATTAGGAGATTTTAAGAAAAAAGTATGGGAGACCCCTGTAAGTTAATGATCACTCTAGAAAGCAAGTTTGCTTAACCAGAAAACTGAGGTTTGCTTATTAGCAACAGAAGCATGAGCCATGGCCCAAAACAGCAATGAGAACTTTCAATGAAATGTCACAGACCAAGCTCACCCTCCATAGAAGAACATCAGAACCACCAGCTCCAATAGTAGGGACAGAATAAAGGGACGAAGTAGGTAATTAAAGAATTAATCCCATTAGGAGATTTTAAGAAAAAAGTATGGGAGACCCCTGTAAGTTAATGATCACTCTAGAAAGCAAGTTTGCTTAACCAGAAAACTGAGCAGGTTTGCTTATTAGCAACAGAAGCATGAGCCATGGCCCAAAACAGCAGAACTGAAAAACTGAACTGTCTTCCCTCAAGATGAAGATTAAAGCAAGAATGCTTACATTCAGCACTTTCTAGTCAATCCTATACCAGATATCCCAGCCATCGCAATAAGGCAAGAAAAATAAATAATAGGCATAAAGACCAAAAAGAAGTAAAATTTGAAGATTTTTGAAGATTATTTGAAGATTCTATGACCATTTTTAATAGAAAATTCCAAGGAATCCACAAAACTACTACTAAAACTAATAAATGAACATAGCAAGATTGCAGAATACAAAATTGATGTGAAAAATCTAGAAAATAAACTTTTATTTTTAAGCCCTATTTGTGGGTATAAGAATAGTGGTATATATTGAGATACACAAACATATACACACACATACATATATCTCCCTCCCAAAGTGAGGAAATGGACAAGGAAAGATGACAACACAGAATTCAGAAAATAAAAGATCCCCACAGGAATTGAAAACTCAAGCTGAAAAGAGTAAAAATAAATTATTTAGATATATCGCAATAAATGCCAAAAGAACTAGCTTAAAAAAAAAACAAAAAACTTGAAAATGATTGCCTCTAAAGCGAGGCAGAAAGGGTGGAGGACAGAACTTTTTCTTCCAAGGTTGTATTACTATTAACTATATTACTGTTTAAACCAGGCATGTTACTTCTTTACTAAAAATTAAAATTAAGTTAAAATAAACACTTGAAATAAAAACCTAGAGTGTCCAACCTTGGGGCCACTAGCAAGGAAATATTTTTAACTGAATTTGGTTTCTATAAACAAGTTTAGAGATAAAAATCAGTTTGAATAAAATACATAAGAAATGTATGTAAGCAGTTACAAATAATTAAAAACTACTTATAAACTGAAAAATAATAAGTAGTTCAATAAAAACATTTAGTAAAAGTTAAGACTACAGAAACACTGAGTCCATATCAAATACCTTCAGTTTCCTATAAATACTACAAGTGGTAATTAAGGAAGTAAAAAAAAAAAAAAACCTTTCTCAATATACTCCCATCAGCTTCCAAAAATATCTAATATGCCCAAAAAGGCCTTGCTGCCCATCTTTCAGTTCTTCAGCTGCCCACAATAACCTGGAGTTTTTCCTATAGTCCCTAAGAACTCCAAAGACCAGTTCCTAGCATTCACAACAGAGACGCATTGAATGAACACATTACCAATATTTGAGGACTCCCCTCCACCCAATCTCTAGAGCATGAATTACTTTTGAGGGTATCTTTTGCAGAAAAAAACATCAGGAGGGGAAGAAAAAAGGGGATAGGAGAGATTTTGATAAAATTTAGAAAAATATGTACAATATTCCTATAGATGTTAAGTAGAAGACTTTCTGGCAAGCCTGGAAACTATTCATAGTTCTACCCAATCAGAAGCATTCTAATTAAATGCATAATACTCATATAATTGTCTTAAGAAAACACTTAAGGGAACTCTACAGATAGTTTCTAAAGTAGACTCCATCCTGTGGGGCAATTCCTCACTGAAGATGTATGCAGTCCATGCGCTCATTCCTGTGTTTGTAATCTGTGATTATGCAACTGAACATTACAGTCACCCCAGGCCATTCTGTGTTTTAAGAGAAGTGTTTATGGCCATATCCTGCCAAACAACCGTAATACATTTAACCTCAGTTCAACCGCTGCTTGAATGAACTTGCTAAGACCACACTGAAATACACATGCAGAACAAATACTAGACCAGGAATGCGATGTTCCCATATTGAAAAGCAGTGGGGTGAGAAGGGAACTCCTTAGACAGTGCCTCTCAGTCCCGAGGGCAGAAGGTACAGGAGTATTCAAATTCTAAAGGCTGGAAATCTAAATACAGGGCATGGATAAAAATAACAAATCCCTAATTTTGGAAGAAGAAATGAATTCCTGTGAAGGGTGGAGTGTGTTATCTCAGAAAGCAGCTTCAAGTAGGCGGCAATAAAGGACAATGTTGTTTCTGGATCTAGACAAACAAATTAGAAAGTCTAGAAACAGGAGGAAAAGAGGAATCTGAGAACATTTTTTAAAGGTATTGCTCTGAGTAGACTACACTAGGGTTATTGATTTGAAACTGCTTGCATGATCAACAGCAACCAAAAGTCACCGCCACTCAGCTGCTTCCTGGGATCTAAACCCACTTTGGGGCGCCAGGCTAATTTTTAGGGAATAAGTCCTCACAGGAGAGTGAGCCAATGCACTCTTTCTGTCAGTCAATCATCAAATATCTTTCTTTTAGAAAAAGGCTTATAAACGAAAAACCAGGAATGAGACAGTATGACGATGTCTTCACTGTGATTTATCATGTTTTCTCACTTCTTAATAAAATACAGATCTCAGTCTGTAAGGCCAAGAGTTCACCAAAAGATCTGTTTCCACCGTTTGGTCACCAAATTTCAGACTTGAACAGAGAGACAAATTAAGGAGACCCAGGAAGGAATAAGGAGCTGACACCCACCATCAGTGGGCTCCAGACTATGTACCTAGACCTGTTTTTCTTTATCATTCAAGTAAGATGAGACCCAGGAGTACACAAAGACTGTATATAAAACTGTATCTCTGCTAAAAGTCCATTTATAATAACCACTACTGAGAAATAACCACTTGGGGCCCCTTAAATTAATATTCAATTATGCCTAGAATAAATTTATAAGAACATAAGTACATTTCAGTGTGTATAAAAAAACTTGAAAGATGCCTTCTGCTACTTTCATCAATAGAGACAGATCATTTTAATCTTTCATTTGTTACGAATAACCAAACCTTTCTGGAAATGTTCTCCTTATTACTCAACGTAAAGGAAGTATTACTAGAATTTCATTTTGCAACTCATCTAGATCACTGTGCCAAATGTTCTCCCAAGTATTTCTTATTCATACTAATGTTTCTCAAGAATGATGGCTGATTAAGCATATAGTGACCATTTTACCAGTGAGGAAAAGCATTATTTTATCAAGGTCACTGTTAGATAATAAATAGAATTCAAGATCAACTTCCCATTTAACAGAATTTTTCACTTCAAAATACCATTCAATAAGCATTTGCCTTGTTACATTAATAGACTATTTTTATTGATACATACTTTCTACAAAATGGGATACTGCTGAGCACAAACTATTTCTATATATGTAAATGATTACTGGTATTAAAATATACATATATAAGTCATTAGAAAGTATACTGTGATGTCATAGATACAAAGCACCATCTCTGATTCAGCGAAATTCTGAAACCACAGCTGGAAGTATCACTCCTTATTACTCAACGTAAAGGAAGTATTACTAGAATTTCATTTTGCAACTCATCTAGATCACTGTGCCAAATGTTCTCCCAAGTATTTCTTATTCATACTAATGTTTCTCAAGAATGATGGCTGATTAAGCATATAGTGACCATTTTACCAGTGAGGAAAAGCATTATTTTATCAAGGTCACTGTTAGATAATAAATAGAATTCAAGATCAACTTCCCATTTAACAGAATTTTTCACTTCAAAATACCATTCAATAAGCATTTGCCTTGTTACATTAATAGACTATTTTTATTGATACATACTTTCTACAAAATGGGATACTGCTGAGCACAAACTATTTCTATATATGTAAATGATTACTGGTATTAAAATATACATATATAAGTCATTAGAAAGTATACTGTGATGTCATAGATACAAAGCACCATCTCTGATTCAGCGAAATTCTGAAACCACAGCTGGAAGTATCTAGAAATTATACCCAAAGGAGTTAAAATTTAAGTGATACACACACTAGACTTTAAAAGTCTATCCAAATAGTGAAATAAGAATATCATAAAAATAAAATATACAAGAACACACAAAAAATTCCCCAAGGTCTAGTATACTTTACCATGATTTTTTTTTAAGAAGCTTAGTTCTATTCTTTTTTAAAATAATATTTATGTATTTATTTGGCTGTGTCACGTCTTAGCTGTGGCACACAAGAGCTCTGATCTTCGTTGTGACACTCTATCTTTAGCCGTGGCATGCAGGATCTCTTCTCTGTGACATGCGGGATCTAGTCCCCTGACCAGGGATCAAACCCAGGCTCCCTGTATTGAGAGTGAGGACCACCAGAGAAGTCCCCTTTAGTCCTAGTCTGACTTGAGTAGGTAATGTCTAAGATCTCATACATAAAACATTCACGACTTTATCTCCCAATATCAAAAACAGAATCTTTGAATAATAATAAACTAATGTTTTAATAAGAGCTCAGAATGTTAATTAGCATTTTTATAAACGCAAAAAAGTGGAAAGCAAGCCAAATGTCCATCAACTTGGAAATGTATGAAAAAAATACACAGCTAAAAAAGGAGAAGGATTTATATATCCTAATATGGAATGATCTAAGACATGTTGTCAAGTTTTTAGAAAAGAAAAACATATAAAGTAAGACTCTAGTTATGTTAAGACAACTGAAAAAATAACTTACGTTACATACATACATATTTATGCACTTAAATGTGTACACCAAGGATTGAAAGTATGCGACCAAGAGTGACCTCTTGGTTTTACTCTGCATAATTCTGTTATTTGACTATTTCAGTGAGACTCTATTTATATATAACTTGTATAATTTATGAACCCCCAGGAAAGCTAGCCAATAAATACACTAGGCTAAAATCAAGTAAAAATTAGTAGTAGACAGCACTTCATAGTTTACAAAAGGATTTTGTAATCCTTTAAATAAATCCTTTAAAATCCTTTAACACACTGTCTAATTTGATCCCCATCATACCTTCCAGAACTTAAGGTAGTATCTTTCCTTTACAAGTGAGAACAGATTCAAGTATTGACTAACCTACAGTTAGTAAACGCAGAGTCAAAACAGAAACATGGTCCCCTGACTAAATTCAGTGCTGAGCTTCTCGGGCTACATGTCTGTGTGTTTAGTCACTCAGTCGTGTCTGGCTCTTTGCGACCCCATGGACTGTAGCCCCCCAGGCTCCTCCGTCCATGGGGTTTTCCAGGCAAGAATATTGGAGAGGGGTGCCAGTTCCTTTTCCAGGGGATCTTCTCAACCCAGGAATCAAACCCGCATCTCCGCATCACAGGCAGATTCTTTATTCACTGAGCCACCAGGGAAGCCCTCCTGCACTACAGTCCCTCCATAAATTGAAACGCTGGCATCTATGCTGAGGTTCCCTAAACCTCTGCTGTGCTCCCCTTCATGTGAGAGTTCATTATGTGCAGGAAAAGGCATTAGAATGGGAGTCAACCTGGGTTCTACTCTTGACTACATCACCACTAAGACTACACAGTGAGTCAAACTCTTCTACCATGGCTACACATGAGATTAAACAATGGCACTATTGAAAAAATGCTAATCGCCTCACCTCCAGAAATCAGAACTTAATCGGTCTGGAGCATTAGTGTGCGTGCTCAGTTACTTCAGTTGTGTGCGACTCTGTGACCCCATGGACCGCAGCCCACCATGCTCCTCTGTCCACGGGATTCTCCAGGCATCAGTATATTTATTAAAAGCTCCTCTAAGGTGCACTTTGGTTAAGACTAGAGCTTTAAGACTTAATATTCTTGTCTAGAAAAAAAAAAGCTCATGTGTTATGTGCTTCAATGGAGTTGAAATGAGGGATGAAAGTCATCATACCTGGGAAAGCCTCATATAAACAATAAAATGCTTTATACCTGTAAGGGACTGTTACAGTATTTATTCCTTCCAACAAGCAGCACATCTTCTGTGTACTCGACACGTGCTGGGATGTAGAGGAAAGACATCATCCTCAAGAAGCTGAGAAGCTGGCATGTCCTCAAATGACAGCTGAGCAGGTGGTGGTGACCAGCCCAGCCCTGGGGCATGAAAGGGTAATGGTGGGAAGCGGGCTTAGAAAGAGCAGTATAGGACAGACCCTTGAGCAAGATCCTGACATTCCAAACAGAGAGCACACCACACCCAGCAAGCAAGTGGTTCAGGGTAGCCAGGGGTCCTCAGAGAGTGGGCTTGGGCCCCGGGGCATCCTGGAGATTCTTTCAGGGAGTCGGTGGAGTTAAAACTATCTTAGCAACAATACTAAGACATATCACCACCAAAAAACTAGAAACAACCCAAATGGCCTCCAACTGTTAAACAGACAAACATACTCAAATGTTTGTCTGTGTATGAACATAAATATTCATACACTGGAGTAAGACAGTCATAAAAAGGAACAAATTAGTGATACACACAACAGCATGGATGAATCTCAAATGCATTATGTTAAATGAAAGAAGCCAGATTCAAAAGGTTACAGACTGTATGATTCCATTTACACGATATTTAGGCAAAAGCAAAACCACAGAGCTAGAAAACAGGTCAGAGGGAGCTGCGGCTAACGACAGGGGAACATTTGGGGGGACAGAAATGTTCTTTATCCTCACTGTGGTTACACAGCCACACTAATTTGTCAAAACTCAGAGAACTGTATACTAAAAAGGGTGGCCTACACTGTAAGCTTTTTTGTTGTTCAGTCGCCAAGTTGCGTCCGATTCTTTGCAAACCCAAGGGCTACATGCAGCACACCAGGCTTCCTGTCCTTCACCATCTCCCGGAGTCTGCTCTGACTCATGTCCACTGAGTCAGTGATGCCATCCAACCATCTCATCCTCTGTCGTCCCCTTCTCCTCCTGCCCTCAATCTTTCCCAGCATCAGGGTCTTTTCCAATGAGTCAGCTCTTCTCATCAGGTGACCAAAGTATTGGAGCTTCAGCTTCAGCACCAGTCCTTCCAATAAATGTTCAGGGTTGATTTCTTTTAGGATTGACTAGTTTTATCTCCTTGTACTCCAAGGGACTCTCAAGAGTCTTCTCCAGCACCACAATCATATCTCTATAAATCACACTTTCAAACAATAATACGTGCTATTTTCACTTTCACTCTCTCACGAGCGTTTTCCAGAAGCTGCATGACTTGATGACGTCATCACTTGGCACAATGAGAATGTAAGCTTGTACATTCTTGTGTTTTAAACTTTTCTCCATTTTAATTTCTAATACAGTATATAAGAATAGATATAATCAACAGAAACAAAAGTTCCCCTGGGGTCTTTAACAATTTTTAATAGTATAAAAGGTGTCTTGAGTTTGAAAATCACTGCTATAGGTAATAGGGAGGCCCTAGAGTATTTTAAATGGCCCCCCACTCCAGTACTATTGCCTGGAAAATCCCATGGGTGGAGGAGCCTGGTGGGCTGCAGTCCATGGGGTCGCTAAGAGTTGGACACGACTGAGCGACTTCACTTTCACTTTTCACTTTCATGCACTGGAGAAAGATATGGAAACCCACTCCAGCATTCTTGCCTGGAGAATCCCAGGGACGGGGGAGCCTGGTGGGCTGCCGTCTACGGAGTTGCAGAGTTGCACATGACTGAAGCAACTTAGCAGCAGCGGCAGAGTATTTTAAGCAGACAGTAACAAGATCCAACTTTACAAAGAGCAGTGCAGGGAAATTATTTAAGAAGTTAGTACAGGGCTTCCCTTGTGGCTCAGTGGTAAAGAATCTTTCTCCCAGTGCAGGAGACGCAACTAAGTTCTTGAGCCACAACTACTGAGCCTGTGTTCTAGAGCCCAAGTCAGGAAGATCCTATGGAGGAAGATATGGAACCCACTCCAGCATTCTTGCCTGGAGAATCCCAGGGACGGGGGAGCCTGGTGGGCTGCCGTCTACGGAGTTGCAGAGTTGCACATGACTGAAGCAACTTAGCAGCAGCGGCAGAGTATTTTAAGCAGACAGTAACAAGATCCAACTTTACAAAGAGCAGTGCAGGGAAATTATTTAAGAAGTTAGTACAGGGCTTCCCTTGTGGCTCAGTGGTAAAGAATCTTTCTCCCAGTGCAGGAGACGCAACTAAGTTCTTGAGCCACAACTACTGAGCCTGTGTTCTAGAGCCCAGGAGCCACAACTACTAAAGCCCGCACAACCTAGAGCCAGATCTGTAACAAGAGAAACCACTGCAATGAAAAGTCCGCACACCGCAACTAGAGAGTCTCCCCTGCTAAACCACAACTTGAGAAAGCCCACACAGTGACAAAGACCCAGCACAGCCATATATAAATAAGTTACTACAAAGGTCTAGGGAAGGCTGATCCCAGGATGCACTTGAAAGAAATGCTGTCCACATGTCATCTCCAGCTTGTTTTAAATCCCAAGCCAGCGTCTTTCTACTGAGCTGCTGCTTTGTTGGTGTGTTAATGTTTTGCAAACTTTCTTTTAACTAGTAATATAGTTAGGAAACTGAACCTGGACCAAAAGCCATCCTACAATGCATTACTAAGTGATTTTTGCATTATTCACTCAATTGTCTTGTTCCTCTTCAAATGATGCCAACAACTTAAAGTTGAGTTGTAAATATTTTAAACTTAAAGTAACCATTCTAAATAGGTACAGAAATTAATTTAGAAGTGATTCCATACCTCAAAATCAATTAGGTAAATTAAGTAACAGATTAAAAAGCTAAATTATTGATCTCAGAAATGCACTTTCACTGTGGCTCAGCTGGTAAAGAATCTGCCTGTAATGCAGAAGACCTGGGTTCGATCTCTGGGTTGGGAAGATTCCCAAAGGCTATCCACTCCAGTATTCTGGCCTGGAAAATTCCATGGACTGTACAGTCCATGGGGTCAAAAGAGTCGGGCACAACTGAGCGACTTTCACTTCACTTCACATCCAGAACCACTATGACAATCCCAACTCAGCGTTTTTTTTCTAGGCCATGTGACTTTTTTGGATTTGGGTTGGGAGGGTCAGAGGGGTTGTTTCGGTCTGCACAATTCTCTTTCTTCCTGGGGAACACTCAGTCCTAAATACTAGCCTTATAAATTCCAAATTATTTTGAGTATAGATCTTTTTCGATACTATTCTCATGCCCAGAACTATAATAGTACTTTGGGATGCCACAGAGACAGAAAAATTAATCTTAAAACCATCCATGTCTTTAAGCTTTAAAATAGAAGAGAGACAGACAGACAATAGATTGATCAATCAATCCTAGGAAGGAAGTGGTAAGTAGCAGAAAGAGGATTTCCTCCCCCTAAAAAACTTAAAACAGTTTTACAAGCCTTTTTAAATGAACACGCGTGTGTGTTTTAATCACCATTACATATTGCTTCTCTAATTGCTCTAAGTAGTCAGCCGACTGACACCTCTTAGGTCATCACAAACAGGTGGAAACCTGTCTGTATAACTCAATTTGCCACCTTTAAAAAAATTCACCTACACTTCTATTCATGTGAGGAGGGTAGGCAGGAGAAACACTAAACTTCAGTCAAAGGAGCTGTATATTATTAAGATAAAGTAAAACTAGATCCTTACCTGAAAGTACAATCCTTTTCATCTACCTCTCAGACAAAAATCCTGGGAAATTAGTTTATAGTCAGTTCTACAGGAGATTCAAACTTAACACTGAACCTATGGATTGTAAAAGGGAAATAATTAGTGTGAAACATGCACCATGAAGATAAAAACATCAATTTGATCGAAGATGAAATTTCCGTACACTTGTTAAAGCCAAATGGTTTCTGTAGGAAACCTGTTCTCTGTGACTCAAATCCAAAATGGAAAACGTGGGTGGTTCTTCCTGCCTTACCCTAAGAGTCAGCCAACTGGCTGCTGAAGTTTTCACACAACTTAAGCTCAAACGCTCACTCCATCTGCTCTAATACAGTCATACCTTAGTGAAATGAAAGGGGCTTTCTTCAGCCTCAAAGTCAGCCTTTGGGGAACCCTGGACTTATTCTGTCCAGACTATATTTTAGCACTCTCCCAAGTTCTT
The DNA here is from genome assembly GCA_006408695.1 of Aepyceros melampus. Taxonomy (NCBI): domain Eukaryota; kingdom Metazoa; phylum Chordata; class Mammalia; order Artiodactyla; family Bovidae; genus Aepyceros; species Aepyceros melampus. The sequence continues at coordinate 35,155 of SJXQ01005848.1, forward strand.
CAAAACTTCAAATCAAGAAGATGTGAAAAATGAAAACGAGATCACAAAATAATTCCGGGGCTTATAGCTCTCTCTCACTTCAGAGCTATGATTTCTGAAAAGTGACTCTCCTGGGTACTAAGCTATAATCACGTATTTGGGAGTAGGGACCACAGCCTGGTTATCTGCACTCCAAGTGCAATTCTTGCCCACTCACTCACTAGCTGTCGAGTCACGCCTGCCAACAGATACCATATTTGAGCTTCTAAACATATACCTCTGCCAGAATGGGATGTGAATTCGTAATTCTGTAGGGGACTGCTGCCATTCCACCTCACACTATAAACTCTCTAGTGTGACACAGACTTAACTGAAAACCCAGACAGCAGCATGCCTTGCAGGTGGTACTAGCATGGCAAGACCATCGTGCGCACACCTGTCACACAGGCCTCCCGACACCGACACCTGCAATCAATGAAAATCAAAGAAAAATTCAGAGACTCCCAGGTTCCAGGTCCTTGAGATCGCAGGCCAGTCTGAAAGTTCCTCGTGTTTCAAGAGGCGGTCTAAAAATTGCCAAGAGGCTCACAGAATCCACCTTGCTTAGCAGAGACGAATTTGCTAGAAGCCACCAGTGACCAATCAGCAGGTTCTTGCATGGTGATGCCTCTGGAAGTCAGATAGGAAAACCCACTGACCAGATGAAACCAGGGGACACTGGCTCTCAAAATACTCATCTTGAGAGAACTGTTTTGTGTGGAGACAATGAACAATTTGAAATGTGCATGCTATTTGTACATTTAAATTTTAGAAAGAACGTTTTTGGAGATACTAAGCAGCTTACAAGTTAACAGAGCTCATAAACTCTTGGGAGCCGGAAGAGACCCCAATATCCTATCATCACTGTAAAATTCTCCTTTTCCAGTAAGATTAAGTCACTACCTCCTGAATGCCAGCCCTGTGATCTTTTACATCCTGCTATCTAATTAGTTGTGGAAACAATATTTTGGATCATATTAAAATCAAGTTACAATTTGACTGCATAATAAATATCTCAATTTACCTTGTGTCACAAAAGAAACAATTAACATTAAAGATCAAGAACTAAAAACCTTCAGAGTATTCCCTGCTGGGGAAGGGTAGGGTGAGATTGGCTGTCTTTTTCTATATAAGTGCAGTCTAATTTTATGGTCAGGGAAAAAATATGTTCAAATTCTATATACAAATCATCTCTCTCTTTTTAAAAACTGATCCCTTCCAAACCAGTATCTTTAGCACAAAGATACAAATCGTATCTGACTGCACTTACACAGAATGTTGAAACGACAAAAATAGCAACCCAATCTTCTCAAGCTGAGGTTTAAAACATTTTCTAAATAAAATATTTCCACTGCACTATAATTAATTTCCCCATATATTTACCTTCAGAACAGATCAAGTAGAGCTACTTCCCTGTTAGTTTTCTTTAAAACTCATTTTTTAACACTTCTAAGACAATAATAATCTAAGGTGTTCTTTCATTCTGTTCATTTCCTCAAATTCCAAATGTTGATTCCTCAAATAAGCACATTTTGCACACACGCACATACAAAGCCTACACACATTAAGAGAAAATAATTTGTGTAAGTTAAAATGTCTGCATAAATTTTTTAAATTTTTAAGGAAAAAAATATAAATCTCTAAACAAATCCATAATAGTGTTTCCTGGGTTACCTCCAAAGAAAGATTTATACATTCCTCTCTTATTAAAGATACTTCAGTGAAAATTGGTGACAAAACTTAGTACCAATTCTGCCACTCATAAGTTGTATGATATTGGGCAAATAATTCAGCCTTTGGCCTTAAGCTTATATAAAAAGTAAGAATACTCGATTTCTAAGCTATTTTCCAGGTTCCTTAACAACTTCCTATTAATTACCATCTTTAATATTTATGTTAATTGACTGATGATTGCTTTACAATATTGGTTTGATTTCTGTCACATATCAACATAAATTAACCATAGCTGTACATATGTCCTCTCCCTCTTGAGTCTACCCTCCCACTTCCCACCCACTCTCACTTCTCTAGGTTATTACAGAACCCCCGTTTGAGTTCCCTAATTAATATCGTTGTTTCTCTTGAATTTCTAAAGTCAAATATCTCTTCAAATAACAAAAATGAGCATTTATAAATGACACAATGTCCTAGAAATTCCCAGGAGGCTACCAGCAATTACTAGGCTACCTGAGACTCTGAAACCTGCCCCCCTTTTTCTGGCCTCAGTGTTGAAAATGAAAACCTTTTAAGTTAATCATGTTTAAAACCAGCTACTGTTCAAACCTACATTTGAGAATTTCTGTGTGCAGTTTTATCAGTCACCTAGATTCTAATATGTAAAGAATTTGTTTCACTGATTCAAGCTGAAAATGTAATGATTTTTTTCATCTGAATCCAAGCTCCTTGTTTACTGCCAAATAAGCAAGAAAGCTTCAGAACACTGTATGTAACACAACTCACACACTTAAAATAATCTATTTTCTTTATATATCAACTGAAGATGTTGCCATTCCCAATGAGTTCACAAATAAAATAATCACTGGGATTGAGGCTCTGTCATTTTACTAGCAGGAATCCTAAAGAGTAGCTGCTTTTGCCAAATTCATTCATTCAACACATACATACTGAATATATACTATGGTTTGTTGTTTACTCGCTAAGTTGTGTCCCACTCTTTTGCAACCCCAGACTATAGCCCGGGAAGATCCCCTGGAGGAGAGCATGGCAATCCACTCCAGTATTCTTACCTGGAGAATCCCATAAATAGTGGAGCCTGGTGGGCTAGAGTCCATAGGATCGCACAGAGTCAGATATGACTGAAGCAACTTATCACACACAGACTATAGCCCACCAGGCTGCTCCATCCATGGAATTCCCCAGGCAAGAAATACTGGAGTGGGTTGCTAGTTCCTTCTCCAAGGGTCTTTCCGACTCAGGGATTGAACTTCTGTCTCCTACCAGGCACTATTGACTCTTCCTACTGGGGATATACAATGTGACAAAAGTCTGCCTTTGCAGAGCTTGTAGTCTAATGGAGGAAATACACAACAGGCAATAAACACAACACAGAGACAAATTATATGGGAGATATACATTTACTATCAGAAGGGATCTGTAGTTTTAAAAAGAAAAAGGCCAGGATAGCAGAATAAGGGATTCAGGAATGAATGAAGGGAGAATGCGTTGCAACCTTAAATAGAATGGGTCAGGGTAAGACTCATTACACAGACATCTCTGAGCCAAGACTTGAAGGAGCTGAGAAGTGAACCATATTTCATTTTACTAGTAACTTTCACCTTGTACAAATTATGTATGAAATACGCTCCTCATCAGAAGAGTTGTGTATGAGCAAACTTACACAGAAGAGTAAGTAGAAGACAGCTGTGTGTAACCCCCTTCACTTTTGGAGCTCACTCTACACGCGAAACTGACATCTCCAGTTAGGCATGTTCGCCGTGTGCTCCCCTCCCTCACAAGGGCTGTTCTGAACAAAATGCTTATCTCTGTGATTCATATTCCTCAAAACTCAAGAAGAAATTTCCAAGTACTCATTTGACACATAAAATAGCACCAATGTTAATCAACCCAACAACCCCACTGAGAGGGCCTGGCTTCAAGCCAGGACTTAAACTTCAGTGCAGGAACCCAGGAGGCACTGAGCTTGTCCTACCATGGTGGGACCCCTGCTCTTCCACCTTGAGCAAGGCTCTGCACATGGTTTTCTCAACCGATCCAAATCATTTCTAAGTCCCCTCTAGGGATAAGTCCATAAGTCCATTTTAGGGAAAAAAAAACGCTTGGTAAAGAACCCTCTATCAAAAAGTATAATAATGCTATGCTTTGTGACTCTGTTAACCCACTGTCACAGATCCATACACTTTAATTTGTTCCTCTAGTTACAGTGTGTGCTAAGTCACTTCTGTCGTATCTGACTCTTTGGGACCCATGGACTGTAGCCCACCAGACTCCCATGTCCATGGAATTTTTCAGGCCAGAATACTGGAGTAGGTAGCCATTTTCTCCCCAGGAGATCTTCCCAACCCAGGGATTGAACCCAAGTCTGCTGGTTGGCAGGCAGGTTCTTTATCCACTAGCACCACCTGGGAAGCCCCTAGTAACAACAGTCAATTCATACTGACCTGTGTATAAAATCTCCACTCTCCCTTTCTGATCAAAATGTCTACAAGAATGGGTCTTGACTAGTTCACCAAGAGCAAAAGAATCTGTAAAAAGATAATATACTTGTCTGGAATTTACTTATCTACAGATTCTTGTTGCTGCTGCTACTGCTAAGTCGCTTCAGTCATGTCCAACTCTGTGCGACCCCATAGACGGCAGCCCATGAGGCTCCCCCGTCCCTGGGATCCTCTAGGCAAGAACACTGGAGTGGGTTGTTGTTTCCTTTTCCAATGCATGAAAGTGAAAAGTGTAAGTGAAGTCGCTCAGTCGTGTCTGACTCCTAGAGACCCCATAGACTGTGGCCCACCAGGCTCCTCCGTCCATGGGATTCTCCAGGCAAGAGTCCTGGAGTGGGGTGCCATTAAAGAAATTCCAAAGTAACACAAGAGTGAAACCGTGAGATTTATGTATTCTTTATGCACCACTACCCTCAATTTTTAAAAGCAGGTTCTTACCACAATTCCAAAAGACACATGCTCAGTGCAGCACTATTTAAAATAGCCAGGACATGGAAGCACCTATATGTCCATCAACAGATGAATGGATAAGAAGATGTGGTATGCACATACACATACACACAAATACTAGAATATTACTCGGCCATCAAAAAGGAACGAATTTGAGCCAGTTCTAGTGAGGTGGATAAACCCAAATTACGCAGAGTAAAGGAAGTCAGAAAGAAAAACAAATATCATATATTAATGCATACATATGGAATTGAGAAAAATGGTACTGATGAACCTATTTGCAGGGAAGGAATGTAGATGCAGAGAACAGACTTGTGGAGAGAGTGTGACTCACGCAGAAAGTAGCATCAGCATATTTACACTGCCGTGTATAAAATGGATAGCTGGTGAGAAGCTGCTGTATGATACAGGCAGCCCGGCCTGGTGCTCTGTGATGACCTCGAAGGGTGGGGTGGGGGGAGGGAGGCACAACAGGGAGGAGATATGTGCATAATTACAGCTGATTTGCACGGCTGTATGGCAGAAACCAATGCAACACTGTTAAGCAATTTTCCTCCAATTAAACAAAAAGTTAAGTTTTTAAATAGCAGGCTTCCTTAAAAGTTATTTGGAACCCATCAGTCTAGTTGCTATGATATTATTTCAAATAGGTGCTATAATGAGCATTTGTTATTCAGGAGGGCTGAAATCTCTGGTCTATTCTCACCACAGTTTAATAGTTCCCTGAAGAGCCCACCTTCTCACTGTAGAATTTTAAGAAGCAAATAAACAATCCTGGGAATGGAGCACTGTTTCCTGCATCCTCTTCCCCTGGTACAGGCGGACTTACTAATTAGTTCTGAGACAGGCTGGGATATACTTAAACCTGGACAGAAGTCTCCTCCAGCAAGAGCATATAAAGAAACTATAACTAAAAATAACTGCACATATGTGCAGTTGGGGCAACTATGAACAATAATGCAAAAAGCCACAAACCAACTGCTATTTCTGAGGTGCAAGGAACAAAAGCAGAGCCCGGCAGGATCCCTGCATACGGCACCACCAAGGGGGTGAGCAGACTGCCTGAAACAGCCCTCCGGCCTGACACGGCTCCACCCCTACCCTCACCCCTGCCCTCCTTGGACAGCAACCAAGGGAACCTTTTCCTTGTTTCTGCACCTTCACAAGTCCCAGCAAAGCTGTGCCTGAATTTCTCTTCTGGCCTCTTATCAACTTCTACTGATTAAAGAGTCCAAAGACTCAAGTCAGTAACCATTCCATCAACCACAGCACACGGGGCTCCTTCAGAATGGAGTTTCAGAGTAATATGGGGGGAAACAGAGATCAGTCCTGGGTGTTCATTGAAGGACTGATGCTAAAGCTGAAACTCCAATACTTTGGCCACTTCATGCAAAGAGTTGACTCATTGGAAAAGACACTGATGCTGGGAGGGATTGGGGGCAGGAGGAGAAGGGGACGACCGAGGATGAGATGGCTGGATGGCATCACCGACTCGATGCACATGAGTTTGAGTGAACTCCGGGAGTTGGTGATGGACAGGGAAGCCTGGCGTGCTGCGATTCATGGGGCCGCAAAGAATCGGACACGACTGAGTGACTGAACTGAACTGACTCAAGCGGGGGCCTCCTGGGAGGACGGGTTTCACAGGATGGACAGCCAGCCACATGCAATCTCTTTCTTCAGCTCGCCTGATGATTTTCTAAGTTACCTAGCACCCTTCATCAACCCCTTTCTGCTTAACACTAACTAGAATAGATCTCAGAATCTGTAACTAAAAACCCCTGACCAATTCACATGGCACATATTCCTTTCATTATTTCCCCATACAAGAGCTGAGACTGAGAGACACAAGGAATCCACAGAATATTCCACTATAAATCAAAAAGACCTTTGCTCTGAGCCAAGGCTCAAATCCACAATCAACACCTCCATACTTTCCTTATATGTACTTTCTCTTAAATTTCATCACCTCTGCCATGCAAAAAGAGGAACATGATTTTTTACCTAACTAATTTTCTATCAATAAAGAGTCTGATGACAGTAACCTGGCCAGCTATTTGAGAACAAAATATAATAAACATCACTTCCTATATCAGCTCAAGCTTATGGAGCATCCTGTAGGGTTAGGTAGCACTTTGAGAACATTCCTAAACTGCAGACAGGTGATCCAATGCTGTGTTTGAATGCCAAAGCGATCAGCACTTGGTGCCAAGGCACAACTTAACTCACAGAGCAGCAAAGAGCTTTTCACTTATTTTCTCCCATCCCTCAGGGGACCAGATAATCATGTTAAAACCACAGACACATCAACTAACTGAAATACATTATTACCTAACACCAAAAGCTGACTGGAAATGCTCAGAACGATTATGCATGCTAAAATTCTCTTCCTGGTAGAAAGACATTAAGTCCCATAAAATCAGTTAGCAAAGAGGGGAAATGTAATCAGTTGTTATTAATACTGTTCTTTAAGATGGCCACGGGATCTCACAAAGGACATTCAATATCCTTGAATAATCAAATTACTCTGTATATGAGAGTGCACAAAATCTCTCTCAGGTAAGAGTCACAGGCAAAACTTTCATATAAAAGATCACTTACATACTGATAATATTCACAAGGTGTCTCACCTCTCTGTCAAATAGGAAGTGGGCTTCCCTGGTGGCTCAGATGGTAAAGAATCTGCCTGCAGTGCAGGAGACCCTGGTTCAAGCCTTGGGTCAGGAAGATTCCCTGGTGGAGAGCATGGCCACCTCAGCATTCTTGCCTAGAGAATCCCATGGATGAGGAGTCTGGCGGGCTAAAGTCCACAGGGTTGCAAAGAGTTGAACATGACTGAGGCAACTTGGCATGCATTCAATTCAAAGCAAAGCACAAGATTTGAGACAGTCCACCAAAGTCAATGCCAACGTGGCTCTGGAGCACAGGTACACAGGCACTCAGAGCAGCTAGCTTCACCTGTTACTACAGGGCCACGTCCCCCTCCCACTGCCCTGAACTGCTTTCACCAAATACTATAAATAGTGCACTTTTGTAACACTGCTGGGAGGAAGAACGGGTGGCTTCTCTCGTGGCTCAGACAGCAAAGAATCTGCCTGTAATGTAGGAGACCTGGGTTCAATCCCTGGGTCAGCAAGGTCCCCTGGAGAAGGGAATGGCAACCCATGCTAGTATTTTTGCCTGGAGAATTCCATGCACAGAGGAGCCTGGTGGGCTACAGTCCATGGGGTCACAAAACATGGGACACGACTCAGCAACTATCGCTTTCACTTCACTTCAGGGAGAATGGGAATATAGAAAAGTTAAAATGTAAGTCTAATATTCCCTCAGGACAAGGCAAATCAATTTGCTTTAAAAAAAAAAAAATTAAAAACTACAAACCTTAAAGTTAGGCTACTTCACAACAAAATCTTTGAAACAATCGTTTCATAGTCTATGAGCAAAGAAGTTACTATGATGAGTACCAAGCTTTACTATGATTACACATGAGCCATATGTGTCTTCTGGATGCATCTGGTTCTCCTTCTTTAAAGAAAAAAAAGAAAGAAAGTCTTTCTGGGCTAGAAATGACACATGGCCTACTGTGATGTTTTTCATGGTTTCTCATATTTAGAGTCTGCATGCGTGCGTGCTAAGTCACTTGAGTCACGACCGATTCTTTGCGACCCCATGGACTGTACAGCCCACCAGGCTCCATGAGATTTTCCAGGCAAAAGTTCTGAAGTGGGTTGCCAAGCCCTCCTCCAGGGAATCTTCCCAACCCAGGGATAGAGCCCATATCTCTTATGTCTCCTGCACTGGCAGGCGGGTTCTTTACCACTAGCGCCACCTGGGAAGTTCATTTAGAGTCTAACCTCATTTAATCTTTACTGCAAATTTAAGGACAGAGATACAATGTTGAGTTAGTAACACTATCAAAATCAAGGGATGTGTACCTAATACCACAAATCAGTGATTCCCAAAGCTGGCCTGCAAAACAATACTGGCATTTGTAAGTCCTCAGAGAAATGAGGGGATAAAAAAAGAACTTGTTCATTAGTCTTACATAATCTATCCTATTTAAAGGGTTGCCCTTTATTCTGAAATTATGTCCTTCCTATTCTTTTTGTACATAAATGGCCTTTCTTTATAAAATGCTAAAAATAAAAATCCTAATTATGTGTTGTTGTTGTCCAGTTGCTTGGTCACGTTCGGCTCTTTGGAACCCCACGGACTGCAACACGCCAGGCTTCCCTGTCCTTCATCATCTGGAGCTTGCTCAAACTCATGTCCATTACATGCATAAAATGCCAAAGTCTAAGTACCAACTGCTTCAGATATCCACCTTTCCCATCTCCAACATCCCAACTCCCCTTCTTCCAGCTGCCCAGGTGAAAAGTAAAGAAAATAAAACCCAATGGCATTCTTGCTCCTCCCTCACACTCCACATCTAGGCCACGAGCATAAGCCTGTCAGTCTTGATCATAAAATGTGTCCCCGAAAAGGTGCTCAGTCACGTCTGACTCTTTGCGACCCCATGGACTGTAGCCACCACGCTCCTCTGTCCATGGAATTCTCCAGACAAGAATACTGGAGTGGGTTGCCATTCCCTTCTCCAGGGCATCTTCCCAGACCAGGGAACGAACCCAGATCTCTGGCTTGTAGGCAGATTCTTTACCAAGGTTGGTGAAAATAAGAAAAAAAAAAGTCAGTGAAATTAGAGACTGATTGGTGATGACAGAAATGGGGGCTGATGGGAGGCATCAAAACACAGGGGAGGACTTGCCCAGTGGTCCTCATTCAACCACTTCTCACCATCACAATGAAGACACAAGTTTCCATCAGCCCAAAAAGTGACATCAAAATGGACAAATAACACACGAAAAAGTCCTCAACTGCTTTAGTCGTTGGGGAAATGCAAATTAAAGCCACAACGAAATAGTTTTACACACCCACCAGAACAGCTCAAATTAAATGGCAGGAAATATCAAGTGTTGCCAAGAATGTGGAGCTCTCGGGCCTCCACCGATGAGACATACTAACTAGGGAAAAACTGCTCTCAGTATCAAGTTAAGTGAATATGCTCATACCCCATGACCCAACAATTCCACTCCTATTACATCCCCATAGATGTCTTGACAGACAGACATATAGGGAATGTGCATGGCAGTACTAGCCAAAGACAGGAAAACAAATGTGGTAACGTCACACAAAGGAATGCTCGACAGCAACCAAAATGAATGAACTGCACATACTTGCATGGATGCGTTTCACAAACACAGTGTTGAGTGACAGAAGCAAGAAACAAAATATATTATGCCTGATCACATTAACATAGAGCTCCAGGGACTTCCCCGGTGGTCCAGTGGCTAAGACTTCACTTCCCCAATGCAGGGGGCCCAGGCTTGATCCCTGGTCAGGTAATTAGGTACCACAGGCCACAACCAAGAGATGCATGCTGCAACCAAAGAGAGAAGATCCCGCTGCAGCCAAAGAGAGAAGATCTCGCTGCAACTAAAAGAGAAGATCCCGCCGCCGCCAAAGAGAGAAGATCCCGCTGCAACTGAGAGCCAGTGCGGCCAAATAAATATTTAAACAAATGAATAAAATAAAGCATAGAAACTGGCCCCAACAAAGTAAGCTACAGTGTTAGTAGTCAGGGGGTAATGCTTTGGGAAAGGGAAACCAGGACTTCTGAGAGACAATAATAGTCTGCTCTTAATATGAGCATTGGCTACAACGCTGTATCCACTTTGTAAAAATTCACCCCACTGCAAGCTTGTCCTTTTTGCACTTTTCTCCATGCTTGTTCATACTACAATAGAGGGAGTTTTTCTTTTCAGTCACCTTCCCAGTAAGGCCTTCTCCAGCCTGACTTCTCTATCTAGAATTTCCACCACTCCCCAGTATTTCACATCCTTCTCCCTCTGCATTTTTTTTTTTCTCCTTTAGGACTTGTCCATATCTAACACACCATCTTACATACCAGGTCTGTTTTACAAACTTACCTTGTTTACTGTCTGTCTCTACTCATTAAACTACAAAATTTCATAAGTACAAAGGTATTTTGTCCTTTTTACTGAGTACTGAGCCCCCACTGCCTAAAACAAGGCCTGGCAAAGAGCAGACACTCAATAAACACTGATTTAATTAATATTAATGATACAGCCTTGTCCAATTTAATTATGCTTGTGGGTTCAAGCCATAAATTCTTACAGTCGTCATGGTATACTTAAGCAACAGGCCAGCTGCTGTTCTAGTTGTCTACTTCTCAATCTGGTTTCGAGGCTTCCCATCTTTCTGATCACCCTCTGGATGTTCAAGTTTTTTACATCTCCAGATCAGGTTCCAGCCAGGGTTAAGTACAACAGAACACTGAACCCATAACATCTGTTTTTACACATGAAGCCTAAGGCTAACATCAACTTTTCTCTTACAATATCAGCCTGTAAACTCAACTTATATCGAGTTTAGGTCAAATAAAATTACCAAAGAAACTTAACTCTAATTTTTCTCCCTTCACATAAACATATACATCAAGAAATATTCCCATCCTATAATGAGGTCTTCAAGTTTCTGTTACTAAATGTACAAATTCTAGGGTATCTCTACATACCCTTCTCTGTAAGATTTTGCTTACCATTCCAAACCTCGAATTCTCTTTAAAGCAGTGTTTCTCAACCTTTTTCACTGTCACTGACAAAAGAAGCTTTTTTAGACATTTTTCTCCTAATCATTCTCCCACATGAAACTTTTAATATCACCGATAGACTGCTGCTGGTACTGCTGCTAAGTCACTTCAGTCGTGTCCGACTTTGTGCGACCCCATAGATGGCAGCCCACCAGGCTCCCCCGTCCCTGGGATTCTCTAGGGAAGAACACTGGAGTGGGTTGCCATTTCCCTCTTCAATGTATGAAAGTGAAAACTGAAAGTGAAGTTGCTCAGTCGTGTCCGACCCTTAGCGACCCCACGGACTGCAGCCCACCAGGCTCCTCCATCATGGGATTTTCCAGGCAGGAGTACTAGAGTGGGGTGCCATCGCCTTCTCCGACAGATAGACTATATATCTATTATACTGTGTACCTGTTAGGTACTTATGTATTGTGTGCTTTAAACATTAAAGGATAAAACTTCTGCCCTCCTCCGATTTCACTTCTTTGAATATGCATACTTGAAAACCTTGATTCTGTCAACTACAACATTACCTACCTTTCTAGTTTTACTTCATGAGTGTATTTGTCAACAAGAAAACGATTTTAGTCAAAGATGAAAGTTGAGGACTTCCATGGTAGTCCAGTAGTTAAGAATCCACCTGCCAATGCAGGGGACATGGGTTCACTCCCTGGCATGGGAAGATTCCACATGCAGTGGGGCAACTAAACCCATGTGCCACCACCACTGAGCCCGTGCTTTACAGCCTACGAGCCACGACTACTGAAGCCTGAACACCCAGAGCCCGAGCTCCTCAACGAGAGAAGCCACCACAGTAAGAAGCCACTGCAACGAAGAGGAGCTCCCACTCACTCCAAGCAGAGAAAGCCTGAAGACCCAGCAACGAAGATCCAGCAGCAGCCAAAAAAAAAGCTGAAAGTCATAATCAACAAAAGGCAAGTACAGACTGCAACATCACAGGAGGAAAAGCTCCCTCCCAGCTGATACAAATCTATTAAGTCTACCATTTTTTAAGTTGACTTATTCGATGAGCTTGGAGAAGGCAATGGCACCCCACTCCAGTACTCTTGCCTGGAAAATCCCATGGATGGAGGAGCGTGGTAGGCTGCAGTCCATGGGGTCGCGAAGAGTCCAACACGACTGAGCAATTTCACTTTCACTTTTCACTTTCATGCACTGGAGAAGGAAATGGCAACCCACTCCAGTGTTCTTGCCTGGAGAATCCCAGGGACGGGGGAGCCTCGTGGGCTGCCACCTATGGGGCTGCACAGAGTTGGACACAACTGAAGCGACTTAATAGCAGCAGCAGCAGCATTCAATAAGCTACAAACCCATCAAATAGCCACTTCATATTCTCCATCTTTTTCACCAGGACAGCATTTTGTTAAACTGAACACTCTGCTGCAATCAAAAGACTGCAGTCCCTTGACTAATAACCTATCAAACCTTCTTAAAATCTATTTTAGAAAGAAAACAAGATTAGCACAGAATGACTTGTTTCAGTCTCTCCAAATTCCTCAAAAATCTGCTCCTTTCCTTGGTCTTCTGGTCCAGCTAATCCCTAACCTCACTTTTCTAAGAATTTCCTGTCTCCCAAGGTTCAGATGAGTACTTTTTATTTTCCACATTTGAAGAGTTAGTCGCTCAGTCACGCTCGACTCTTTGCGACCCCATGGACTGTAGCCCTTCAGGCTATGGAATTCTGTCCCATGAAATTCTCCAGGCAATAATACTGGAGCAGGTAGCCATTCCCTTCTCCAGGGGATCCTTCCAACCCAGGAATCGAACCAGAGTCTCCCACACTGCTGGCAGAGTCTTTACCACCTGAGCCACCAGGGAAGCCCTTTCCACATTATGTGTTAGCAAATGTTCTAAATGCAAATCTGACCATTCTGCTTCCTGGATATTCAAAATCTTTCCAGACTTTCTTCTGACCATTAAATTCCCAACTCTTCAGCATGATATGCAAAGCTTTCCACTATGAGGCCAAACAGTGGCAACACCTTCCCACTTCCAGAAAGCTTTTTCATAATCATTTCATTCTGTACAGCAGAAATTCTCTTACACCCAAGTCTCAGCATCTACCTGTGCTCCCCACCCCATCCACTTCCCCTCAGTCTATGCAGATCTGAGAAGCAATACCACCTACTCAAAGCTGTCCTCCACTCTCCATCACAATGTCACAAAGCATCTCACAACCAGCTTCAGAGGCACTCTGCATACATCTGGCAATTACTTATCAGACTGTTTCCTCCACAATTGAGCCATTCAAAGACCATGGGAGAAATCTGCAGCAAATGGATGGACCTGGAGATTATCACGCTAAATGAAGTAACAGAAAGACATAATCATGTGCCATCACTTACATGTGGAATCTAAAAAAAGAGAGAAATACAAATGAATTTATTTACAAAACAGATTCACAGGCACAGAAAACAAAGTTAAGGGTGGAGAGAGATAAATTAGGAGGTTATGATTAACATATATACACTAAAACACAGATAAATATCAAGGTCCTACTGTACAACACAGAGAACTACATTCACTATCTTGCAACTATATTCACTATCTTGTATAATGGAAAAGAATCTGAAAAGGAATATATACATATATATCTGAATCACTCTACTGTACACCTGAAACTAACACAACACTGTAAATCACTTATACTTCAATAAAAAATGTATATATATATGTTTGTGTGTGTGTGTGTGTGTGTGTGTGTGTGTACAAAGAATACTTGCTGCAAGCTGACCTCCTAAACTGGGAACTTGACATTCAACTTTGTGCCCCCAACACCAAGAATGCCACAACCCTATGGGAACTGAAAGCCCGATATTTTTGAAAGGACAGAACCCATTCTCACCTGGCTGAAGTGAAAAAGTGAAAATTTAGTCACTCGGTCAACCTTAGGAACTGCAGCCCGCCAGGCTCCTCTGTCCATGGAATTCTCCAGGCAAGGATACGGGAGTAGGTTGCCATTTCCCACTCCACGGGATCTTCCTGACCCAGGGATCAAACCCACATCTCTTACGCCTCCTGCACTGGAAGTGGAGTCTTTACGACTAGTGCCACCTAACATTAAAAAAGCCAAACAGTAAATAGAGCAATGAGTGCTGGCAAGGATGTGGGTCAACTGGAACCCTCATGCACGCTGGTGGGAACGCAAAAGGGTACAGCTACTTTGGAAAACAGTCTTAGCAATTCCTCAGAAGGTTAAACAGTTACCATATGATACAGAAATTCTACTCCTAGGTATAGACCCAAAAGAAATGAAAACATATGTACACACAAAAGCTTACACATGAACATCAGCATTATTTTTAATACCTTAAAGGTTGGAAACAACCCAAATGTCCATTAACTGATGGATAAACAAAGTGTTATATATCCATACAATGGAATATTATTGAGCAATAAAGTACTGACTCATGCTACAAGGTGAATGAATCTTGAAAACATTATGGTAAGTGAAAGAAGTCACAAAAGATCATGTATGATTCCATTTATAGGAAACATTCAGAACAGACAGATCTACAGAAACAGAAAGTAGATTAGTGGGGGAGGTGGCTGGATGATTACTGAAGGGCAGGAGGTTTCTTTTTGAAGCAATGAAAATGTTCTAAAATTGACTATAGCAATGGCTGCACATAGCTATGAATACACTAAAAACCACTGAATTGTATACTTTAAATGGGCTAATTGTATGGTATGTGAATTATATATCAATAAAACTGGTTTGGTTTTGTTTTTAATCTGGCTTCTTCTGCAATGGCCTTAAACAGATGTGCTGACTTGTGAAGCGGGTCTCGTTTTGGCTTATCAGCAGGATTTGAAATCCTACAATCACAACTTTTGTTTCCTGGAGCTCCCCACCCATCTGGATGTACCATACTCCTTTTTATAGTTCTATTGGCCTTAGAGGTATACTATCTGTTCTCTGAGCTTTGTGAAATCTCATCCTAAAAATCCAGTCCATAACATTCTCTTCATCATGGCAAAACCCCAAGACAAAATAGCCACTTTCACCGAAAGTATGAATCAGCGACAATTTTCATCTTCTATCTTCTAAAAAAAGAACTATCAATAAGTCAAGTACTTATTCATAGGGTTGAGATTTCCACGAATATATAGACAGTTGAAATGCACCATTCATAAATTATCTTATCTCAGTGTCAGCTTTGAACTTACATATATTTATTCAGGGATGCATTTAAGAGTAGGTTCTGGGAATGCAAAATCACAAAACACACAGCCCTGGCCCTCAAGGTTTAGCAAAAGAAGCAAACACAGAAAAATGTTAAGATGTTTTGACAAAGCTCCCTCTATCCTGGCACTTAAAACCTGTGGACTGCCCTAGTGGCGCAGTGGATGGGAGTCCATCTGCCAATGCAGGGGACACAGGTTCGATCCCCGGTCCAAGAAGACTGCACATGCCAAGGAGCAACGAAGCCCATGAGTGGCAATTACCGAAGCCCATGCACCTAGAGCCAGTGCTCCTCAACAGGAGAAGCCAGCGCAGTGAGAAGCCCTGCACCGCAACCAGAGAAAGCCCACGTGCAGCAATGACGACCCAGCGCAGTCAAAAAAGATAGACTTTTAAAAAAAACTACAGAATACTTAAAAAAGAGTGACTTGTAATTTTCTGTTACTCATCGGTTAGCCTAGCCTGCTCTCATGAAAACGGATGCTACCTTTGAACCCAAGGACAGACAGTGCCCTAATACATGCTGCTGCTGCTGCTGCTAAGTCACTTCAGTCGTGTCCGACTCTGTGCAACCCCACAGACAGAAGCCCACCAGGCTCCCCCGTCCCTGGGATTCTCCAGGCAAGAACACTGGAGTGGGTTGCCATTTCCTTCTCCAATGCATGAAAGTGAAAAGTGAAAGTGAAGTCGCTCAGTTGTATCCACTCTTAGTGACTCCATGGACTGCAGCCTACCAGGTTTCTCTGTCCATGGGATTTTCCAGGCAAGAGTGCTGGAGTCGGGTGCCATCACCTTCTCCGAATACATGTTAGTTTCAACCAAGTGTTTTTGTTGACTGACGATGTGAATGAAGCATGAGTATGCAAGGAGAACCAAGTATGTCCGGACAAGTTCCCATTCTGCCCTCTCACACTCAGCTCACTGTCAGAAATCCCAGCCACACGTGGCTGCAATACAGACCTTGCTGAGGCTGGCAAGGAGCAAATTAAACTGAGAAAATAAGCAAGCTGATTCCTCCCTCTGGTTCACACTCCCCTCCCCCCGACCTGAGCTCGTAGCTTTCCTAACCCTAACCTCCCCACATCTGACACCAAAGAGAAATGTTCAGGATGACCTTTCAAAGACTACTGGGGACTTCCCAGTTGATCCAGAGGCTAAGACTCTGTGCTAAGACTCTGGGTTTGATTCCTGGTCAGGGAACTAGATCCCATATGCTGTTTGTATGTCTTAACCAAAGATCCCATGCTCCATAGCTAAGACCCAGTGCAGCCAAATAAATATTAAAAAAAAAAAAAAAAAGACAACTACTGATGAAATGGGATTTTCCTGTGTAATGCACATGAAATTAATTGTATTTTATAAATCCAAGAACCCACCATTACAACCCAAGTGAAATGTATCTTTCCATTGGGTCTGTAAAAATCCAAGGGAAACTGACCAGCGAATCAGAAAGGCTGGGAGGGTTCTAAGAAAGAGTGGGTAACTAACATCTCTGGACATCTATTATGTGCCAGGCGCTGTGTGTTCTGCCACCTCATTGCCCTCCTAAGAGCTCCCAACTGTTGCTACTAAATCCCACCTCTGGGAAGGGTGTTACATACAGCGTCTCACCTCATCTTGACCTTGTGAGTTAAGCATCAGCACTGTCCCCTTTTCAAAGAAGAGGCTGAGAAGCAGCCCTAAGTGACCTCTAAAAATGGTTTGCTATTCTTGAGCTCACCCTGCACACTGAGATGATCCTTACTGAAAAAGCAGATTGCTTCTAAAAGAGAGGAAGTTGCACAGAAGAGAAAGACATCCCAGAAGAAACAAGAACTTATGGTCTGGGAAATAAATGACACTAAATATAAAAGTGGGGGGAGGGGGGAGAAGTTGAGAAACTACCAGTGGTCACACTGGTAGGATGGAATCCAATATCCGCTCCCAAAGCCTATATGAACCACTGCCACTTACTATGAAACACTGTATCACAGACCAGCGCCTGAGCCTCTGAATTTTCTAAATCTCAACTATAAAAATGAGGAAAACTCCTTCCTCAAACCTTAACTAGGAAATTCAATGAGACAATATATCCAAAAGAAGACCTACTACACTAATGACCCTGGAAAAGAACACTGTTTCTTTCTTTGCTTCTCCTGTTATAAACTCTCTCAGCCTTAAACCCTGGGCAGGCAGTGGACACACTGTAATTTGTAAATCATCTCTCACATCCCATCCTAGAGAGGAGGTTCTGCCTTGCCGGATGTAGAACAGATTAAAATGAAAACGTTGGGAGAAAAGCTTCTGGAATGCCAATTACCACCTTACAAAATGTTAGAACCCAACACACTTGTACCTGGAAACCATTCAAAAAGAAATTTAAGGTCAAAGCAGCTCTGATTTTGCTCCCCAGTGTTTTCTTCAAGAGGACTCCCAGACACCCCCCTCCAAGGCTGCTGTGTTCCATGTCACAGCCCCAACGCCGGAAATCCTGTAGTTTTCCCAAAGCCTTTTTTCCTACTCCCCATCAAACTGCACCCAAAAGCCCTCTTTTACTGGAAAAATCTGTTTTACTTGTTTTCAGAAGCCATTTTTTAAAAGCTAGGGACCAAGAAAAAGTTAATGGTGGTTATTCCTGGGTGGCAGAATGATGGATGACTTTCCTCTTCTTCAAACTTTCTTGTATTCTCCCAATTTTCTACTAAGCTTTCAAAATAAAAAAGGAAGACTATGCATTGAAATGATTTCCTTCATCTCCTGCTGGACATTTCTTTTATTCTTTCTGAGTTCCCCAACAAACTGGCAGCATCTTGAGAACAGGACTGATAAGTTATTTGCATAACACTCATCACAGTGCCTGTCCACGGCAGGTGCCTGATACCAAAAAAAGCTCAAGCAGCAGTCGTGAAGTGAATGGTGAATATTTGGGTAGTATTTAGAAAAAGACTGTCAACTGATGGTGAGCAAATCAAGGTGTGAATGTGACACGTCCTTAGTGAACTTGGATTACTGCAGTTGTGTATCATTATTTTAAAGGTAGTTAAAGCAGTTAAAGTCAAAGCGGTTAAACATGAAAATTCTGTAACCTGAAGACAAGGGGAACCACTGCAGGTGACACTGCAGCAGCGGTAAACCAAGACGGGGATGGTGAACAGGCCTAAGATCCTTGGGCATCCTGCTATAAATCAGAGCACCAGAAACTGAGTTCATTAAACAACCTTGGGGCTCTGGGATCCACTTGGTAAGCATATTATGGCCCTGGTAGAACCAAAGCTCAATAACACTCTTTAAAATGAATCTTTGTCCTTAAGATTAAATAATAAGCCTAAATACAAAAGCAAACAGGGGATTAAGATAAACCCACCCCAACCACCTTATTATACCACCCCAAATCCTTATCTAATAAACCAAAGCAGAAAATCTTGCAGACTGATTTAACATGAAAGAGAAATATCAAATATTTGGTTTGGAGAAATGACCTGAACGCAAAGTTTAAAGGTATGTTGGATTCAATAAACATACAAAGCCCACAACTCAAAAGAAAAGTTATAGCAGGGCAGGGAGAATGTTCCCCCCTTTCACCATGACCTAAGTTAACTAAATTAACTTCTCCTAGTGACTTCAATTGTTTGATCAATTGAACGTGTGTTTCTCAGAAACACACTTGATTGCTAAGATTGATCTTACATCTGTTTCTGTATTTTCAATTAACTTCAGTTCCATTAACCTCTCTTTAATCTATGTATTTCTAATATGTCTCCAGTCTCTTAAAGGACACTTATTTCAAAACAAACAGATGCTGACGTGATGATAGCATGATAATTTTAGGGAAATAGGCGGAAGTCAATGACAAGATGATGACTTCCCAGCAGAACTCATGCTGAAAGATGGGAATGAAAGCATTTCACCCAGAAAATACATTTCTCACTTTTTCTGGTCATGTCTTCAAGTAGGGAAGTAAAGTGAAAGTCTTCTAACTAGAAAAAAAAATCGTGTGATTACAAACTCTGGGCAGATTTATATTTATTTCGCCACAACTATAAATATTTACATTTCCTCCAGCAACTTGTACTAGACACAGAAGGAACCCTGAGCCTGCAACTTCTCTGGCAGGTGGGAGGCCCTTGTGAGGTGGCTTCCCACATCTCAGGAAACTGTCCAAAGAGAGAATATTCAATGACAACTATTATCTTGACTCCACTAGAAGGGAGAGAATTTGGACAGGAGTTGGAGATACTCACTCTTTTTCAACTGCTAAAAGTTCACTCATGCACCACCCAAGTTTTCTTGATGAAGCAATAGGAGGAAGCAAGAGAAATGGAAAGAAATGGTGTAACTCCTATGTAAACCATGCCCGAGTCACTTAGAAAAGTGCAAACAGAGGAAAGTCTCAAACAATGCAAGTTATTTAAACATTCTAAGCTCCAGCTTCATCATCTGTTAAATACTGATAATACCTACCTCAAAGGAATTCCAAGAGGATAAAATGATATGGAATCAGTAAATAACCCACCATAATACCAGTTCGTGGGCAGATTTCAGCTAAAGATATTCATGAAGTGAAGTGAAGTTGCTCAGTTGTGTCCAACTCTTTGCGACCCCATGGACTATAGGCTACCAGGCTTCTCAGTCTATGGGATTTTCCAGGCAATAGTACTGGAGTGGGGTGTCATTTCCTTCTCTAGGGGATCTTCCTGAGCCAGGGATAGAACCCCCATCTCCCGTATTACAGGCAGACGCTTTACCTTCTGAGCCACCAGGGAAGCCATGAAGATTATTCATAACCTCTGTTAATGGAGCACTGTGGAGGTGCCTGGACAGGCTGAAGTCCTACAGTGGATACAGGGAAAGAGACCACCAAATGGGTCACATGCCAGTTCAAGGAAACCCAGACCACTGCTTAAGATACAAAGAACTATCCCTGATCCTCTATCACAGACGAATGATAAACTATAAACTACCTACCATACTTAAAAATTACACCAGCAGGGATTCCCTGGTGGTCTGGTGGTTAAGAATCCGCCTGCCAATGTAGGAGATGGTTTGATCCCTGGTCCGGGAAGATCCCACAGGCCATGGAGCAACGAAGCCTGAGCCCCTCAACTTGAGTCCACGTGCTGCAACCACTGAAGCCTGCGCACTCAGAACCCACGCCCCACAGCAACAGCAGCCACCACAATGAGAAGCCCGCACCCCACAACCAGAGAGTAGCCCCACTCAGCACAAGAAGCCCAGACCCAGCACAGCCAAAACTATGTAAATTTTTTTTTTTAATTACATGAGAAAAACCAGCCTTTCATCAGAGACATGGGTAGGCAGATTCCATCATCAGTGAGGCAGTGTTTAAAACAAATTACAAGTGTAACTCACAGGGTGATGGTCACAGCAACCCTATTACATGCAGACAGGCTTTCTAGCATTCCAAAAATAAAATACTTGCTACTCACACAGCCAAATCATGACTACCATGACCTGGTCCCAAAAGATGACTATACAAGACAACTCAGTTCAGTGGATGCTGCGGTGCCTACTGATATGTGTAGGAAGAAATTCTGTAACAAGAACTCAATATCTTGGCTCCCACTCAGAATCCTAATATCTATCTTTCAGGCTTGTTATAAAGGTTAGCAATAGTGTGACACGAAGTGTCTGGCACACTGGGTACTCAATAAATGGTTCAGTTCAGTTCAGTTGCTCAGTCGTGTCCGACTCTTTACGACCCCATGAATCGCAGCATGCCAGGCCTCCCTGTCCATCACCAACTCCCGGAGTTCACTCAGACTCACGTTCATCGAGTCCGTGATGCCATCCAGCCATCTCATCCTCGGTCATCCCTTCTCCTCCTGCCCCCAATCCCTCCCAGCATCAGAGTCTTTTCCAATGAGTCAACTCTTCGCATGAGGTGGCCAAAGTACTGGAGTTTCACCTTTAGCATCATTCCTTCCAAAGAAATCCCAGGGTTGATCTCCTTCAGAATGGACTGGTTGGATCTCCTTGCAGTCCAAGGGACTCTCAAGAGTCAGATAATGTAAAATACATTACTGGGCTGCAACAAAATCAAAAGGCTGAACCTGCCATGATGCAACTGGGAACAGAGGGGTTCATTTTCATCAGAAGAGCTAAGTTGAATGGAAACTCCTTGGTTAAAAGAACATAACAAATTTCACAACAGAGGAGTAAATCAGTAAACAGCAGGAGAATCCGTTTACCACCTAAGAATGAATGTCAATGGGGCCATTCCACTGGGTCATATAAACAAAATGAGAAACGGTCCCTATCTTCAAAGAATCTACACCTACCTGAGAAGGCAGTGTTTCTTAGTGTCTGTCTGCACACACCCCTTGACCCAATGTCCGATAAAGGCAAAACTCACAATTTTACACTGCCACACAATGCGTGCATTCAAAAAAATTTTGGTCAACAAATGCAACACTTGTTGGCTCTTAGGCCTAAAGCTGTTATCTACCTCAAAGGTTTCCAAGCCTGGCTTCACAACTCAATCTGAACTTTCCAAAGGCTGAGAATCCATGCACCTAAAATGCTGTCCAGATGACTCTGATCCTCAAGGGAGAATGAGAACATGCATCTCACTGAGCCCCTGTGAAATATATGAAAGCCTTTACAATGACCCTATCCTGAATGATCCCACCTGCACACACAACGGTGTACAGACACAGCCTGGCACATCTGCACGCAGTTCCACTAGGAACGTCTTTTCTGATACTCATTCAAACACCTGGAACAATCACTGTTCCACTGTCTGGATCAGAGGTTAAAGCGTCTGCCTGCAACGCAGGAGACCTGGGTTCGATCCCTGGGTCGGGAAGATCCCCGGAGAAGGAAATGGCAACCCACTCAGTATTCTTGCCTGGAGAATCCCATGGACAGAGGAGCCTGGTGGGCTACAGTCCACAGGGTCGCAAAGAGTCGGACACAACTGAGCGACTTCACGTTCACCACTGTCTTGGGTCTGAGAAGACAAGGGTAAACTCTCCCCCTTCCCTATGACTCATTTTGAATCCCTGAGACAGGGATGACTCCTCCTGAGTCTTCTCCGGGTGTATGGGTTAATAATTAAACTGTAAGCTCGTTAAGCATACAATACAGTAGAGCAGCATTCCAGACAAGGGAGACAGCAAGGTAACAGCAACCAGACAGACGGGAAAGAAGGAGGTGGGCTCTGAAGAATGAGAAAATTACAGATAAAACTGTTCAGAGGGTAGAAGAGTTCAGAGGGTAGAACTGCCTGAGGGGACAGGAGGGTAAGATAACGGTGAGGGCCAAGATATACAGGGACGGGGCAGAGATAAAGCTATCGGTAAATAAACCTGCATGCTAAGTCACCTTAGCACACTGATTTCACCTACCTTTTGAATTCTGAGAGAGATGGGAATACCAGACCACCTGACCTGCCACTTGAGAAATCTGTATGCAGGTCAGGGAGCAACAGTTAGAACTGGACATGGAACAACAGACTGGTTCCAAACAGGAAAAGGAGTATGTCAAGGCTGTATATTGTCACCCTGCTTATTTAACTTACATGCAGAGTACATCATGAGAAACGCTGGGCTGGAAGAAACACAAGCTGGAATCAAGATTGCCGGGAGAAATATCAATAACCTCAGATATGCAGATGACACCACCCTTATGGCAGAAAGTGAAGAGGAACTAAAAAGCCTCTTGATGAAAGTGAAAGAAGAGAGTGAAAAAGTTGGCTTAAAGCTCAACATTCAGAAAACGAAGATCATGGCATCTGGTCCCATCACTTCATGAGAAATAGATGGGGAAACAGTGGAAACAGTGTCAGACTTTATTTTTTTGGGCTCCAAAATCACTGCAGATGGTGACTGCAGCCATGAAATTAAAAGACGCTTACTCTTTGGAAGAAAAGTTATGACGAACCTAGATAGCATATTCAAAAGCAGAGACATTACTTGGCCGACTAAGGTCCGTCTAGTCAAGGCTATGGTTTTTTCTTTGGTCATGTATGGATGTGAGAGTTGGACTGTGAAGAAGGCTGAGTGACAAAGAATTGATGCTTTTGAAGTGTGGTGTTGGAGAAGACTCTTGAGAGTCCCTTGGACTGCAAGGAGATCCAACCAGTCCATTCTGAAGGAGATCAACCCTGGGATTTCTTTGAAAGGAATGATGCTAAAGCTGAAGCTCCAGTACTTTGGCCACCTTATGCGAAGAGTTGACTTATTGGAAAAGACTCTGATGCTGGGAGGGATTGGGGGCAGGAGGAGAAGGGGACGACCGAGGATGAGATGGCTGGATGGCATCACTGACTCGATAGACATGAATCTGAGTGAACTCCGGGAGTTGGTGATGGACAGGGAGGCCTGGCGTGCTGCGATTCATGGGGTCGCAAAGAGTCAGATACGACTGAGCGACTGAAATGAACTGAAAATCGAAAGTGACAAAGGCTCAAAGGAAGTCAGGGTAGCTAGGAAGTGGAGAAGGCAGAGGTCCCATGTGTTAAGGCAGAGACAGAGTCCTGGAGAGGAGAAAGAAATCAGATGAACAGAGAAGGAGCAACCTAAGAGAAAGGTCATAAAGCAGGCAGGACAGTATATGTTTGATGTACTAGAACCACTTAAATTCCTCCAGGGTGGCACGTGTACCTCAATGGTCCATTAGAAAGAATAATCAGGCAAGATGCCAGGAGTCTGGGGCAGCAAGAGTCAAGCCGCTCAGAAAGGAGCCTGCTACAGCCACCCAGGTATAAAAGTAAAGGGCCTGAGGGACTTCCTGGCAGTCTACTGGTTAATATTCTGTGCTTCCAGTGCAGGGTTTGCGGGTTCAGTCCCTCGCTGGGGAACTAACATCCCACATGCATGTACTGTGGCCAAAATAAATTAATTTTTAAAAAAGGTCAAGGGTCTGCATAAGATGGTGGCAATAAAACAGAAAGGTCAAGCTGAAAACAGTCAATTCAGAAGCGGGAAAAAAGGCAAGGCAAGGCTTGGTCCTGGACCAGACCCAAGGCAAAAGAAAGGCAAGAATCCAAGATGACTTCTAGGAGGTATCAGAAAAGGTCATGAGAGAAGCAGCCAGCGGGCAGGCAGAGGCAGGCCGTGGAGAGCAGTGAGCTGTGGTGGATCAGCACAGGGCGGCTTTGTTTACAGAAACACCAAAGTTCACTCCTCGCTCCACAAACACACACAGCTGAGGGAGGGTTTGCTATTTTCCCTGGGCCCAGCACAGGCTGTCGTTTCTGTAGATCTGAAATCTGCACCATTGCCACCAAAGGTAAAGAGCTTTGATAAAGCGAGGTGAAAGCAGCCAGGCGCGCGGGACTCCACGCTGTCTGACAGGAGACGCCCAGGAGAGGGGCATCTGGAGAAATGGACAGCACGCTCGTGGCAGCCCAGGGATGCGCAAGGAGGTGGGCGGGGCTGCGGAGAAATGGGGCTAAAGTCTCTTCCGGGTGACAAAGATGCTCTCAAGTTGTTTACGGTGGGGGTTACCTTACGAATTACTGACTGCCCTGTACACTTCCAGTGGGAAAACTGTACAGTAAAGTGAATTATAACGCAATAAAGGTTATTTAAAAACAAACAAAACCTTAGTAAGTGCATACATAGGTACTGTGACTTCAGAAGCTTAGAGATTATCTCCCCAGTAAAAATGATTTTGAAACTAGGGTTCAAATAAAAAGCCATTATATATGATTTGGAAATCCCAAAAGTTCTGAGAAAGTCTTAAGGAAGTCGTGTTCCTTCTAGGAGAAAAAAATTAAGCATGGAAAAGATACAGAACTAAATATACAAATACTATTTAAATTATTTCTTACAACTGATCTAAGCTTTCTAAAACGTACTTCAAAAGGAAAGACAAAGACTGAAGGCTATATGAGACAATTATGTCAAGTGATTCTGTACTGATACCTATAGTTCAGTTTCTTAGATGCTAAATCAAATAATGTATAGTAAGCAGATGCAAGGAAAAGCAAAAAGATTACATAACTTAACAATTATTGAGCAGATGGGTCAACTTATGTTATAAATCTGAAGACCTGATAAAAACCCTAACATGGAGAGATGTCCTCTTGCTTAAAAGACAACCAGAGAACTACCCAGATCATCTCTGCCTCCACAGTACCTACCGGAACACAGTTCTTGTCCTCTGACGCCTTTAGTTGTTCAGTCACGAAGTCATGTCCATCTCTTTGCAACCCCATGGGCTGTAGCACGCCAGGCTTCCCTGTCCTTCACTATCTCCGGGAGACTGCTCAAACTCATGTCCATTGAGTCGATGATGCCATCCAACCATTTCAACCTCTGTCTTCTCCTCCTGCCCTCAATCTTTCCCAGCATCAGGGTCTTTTCCCATGAGTTGGCTCTTCGCAGCAGGCAGGCAAAATATTGGAGTTTCAGCTTCAGCAGCAGTCCTTCCAATCTGATTTCCTTTAGGACTGACTGGTTTGATCTCCTTGTCTTCTCCAGCACCACAGTTCAAAAGCATCAATTCTTTGGCTCTCAGCCTTCCTACGGACCAACTCTCACATCAGAACATGACTACTGGGAAAAAAAACTATAGCTTTGACTATAACAGATATTTGTTGCCAAAGTGATGTCTGCTTATTAATACACTAAGTGTGTCATAGCTTTTCTTCCAAGGAGCAAGCATCTTTTAATTTCACTGTCCGCAGTGATTCTGGAGCCTAAGAAAATAAAACCCATCAGTTTCCACTTTTTCCCCATCTATTTGCCATGAAGTGGTGGGATGGATGCTATGATCTTAGTTTTTTGAATGTTGCGTTTTAAACCAGCTTTTTCACTCTCCTCTTTCGCCTGATGCCTTGCTTCACTGTTAAACCCATTACTGCTCCCTTTCTATTGAACTCCTAGAATATTTTTTAGACCAAGTTCCCAAAGACTGTCAGTTACTCATCGAGTTATATTCTTACATGTGTCAGGCTCTCAAAGGCACACTTTTAAAATGGCTTTACCTTCACTTTCTGCATCACACAACCTGCAAGGAGCATACACCGCTGATGCCAAATGAAGTGTGTAAACCAGGAGGGCAGTGAAGAAACAGCAGGAGCATTACTGCTCAAACTGCCTTATGGATCAAAAGAACCAAGAACCACCATCATCTCTCTCAAATGAAGATGTTCCTAAAACAACATCCTAACTGTTGGGAAAATATCGATTATCAGCAAATACTGTATTTCAAACCTACAACTATTTACCACTACCTCTAAAGAAAGATGCGTAATACATTCAGAATACCTCTCACTGAAATATAAGACTGATGGTCTTTCTGTTGCTGTTGCTCAGTCCCCAAGTTGTATCTGACTCCTTGAGACCCCACGGACTGCAACACATCAGGCTTCCCTGTCCCTCACCATCTCCCGAATGGAGAGAGTCCCTCTCCAACGGGAGTCCCTCCCAAACTCCCAAAGTTTGCCCAAGTTCATGTCCACTGAATCAGTGATGCCATCCAACAATCTCATCCTCTGTCACCCTCTTTGCCTTCTGCCTTCAATCTTTCCCAGCACAGGATCTTTTCCAATGAGCTGGTTGTTCAAATCACGTGGCCAAAGTATTAGAGCTTCAGCATCAGCCACTTTCAACACTTTTACTTAGATCCTAAACAAATTTTAATTCAGTGGATTCAAATATACATTTAACATATTTCACCTGACTGTAAGAAAATTTTAAGCAACCAAAAATATATGATTACATAAACAGGCATTCTGAAAGAAACACAGAGAATGGTCCCCCTTATAAATCGGGTCTATTAGACCCAATTTATTAACTGTTCAAAGTTATAGAAAGCATAAAACAATAAAGACTTTGAGAAAGCAAAGAGCGGGGGTTCTTTTCCACTACAACATCCTCCCACATATTAAGTAAAGTCACTTTTGCAGAAAGCTCTGTTAACTAAGGGGCAAGTCTGGCACTACACGCCCATTTACCACCCAACGGCTCTACACAAAATGAAGCCCCCTGACACCAAGTTCTCCCAAAAGCTGCTCAGGAATCACAGAATCAAAGAGATCACAGGATCAAAGGATCAGGAATCACAGGATCAAAGAGAATGCTTTTCCACCTATCCACAGAGAAAGCCAGCCTTCAGAGGGAAAATGCCAACTTTCCCCAATTACATTCTGGCCTATGACATAAGTAGTTCCACAAAGTATATAAGATGGTAACCAGTCTACTTTCCAGAAATAATACCACCACGAAAGGACATTACTTCAGCAGTCTGAACTTCTTTTTTTCTCTCACTTGATCTCAAGAATTCTGAGACAGGCAAACACTTTCCCTTTTTCACACCGAAGAGAAAAGTGAAGCTTGTGAGGATTAATAGGCCTGCCCAGCTGCCAACTTGTCTTGGTCCACACTATCTCATACCCAATATGTACCACTCAGCTCCCCATCCAAACCTGCTCCTCCAGCCTTCCCCATTTCAATACATGGCACCTCCATTATTCCAGCTGCTCAGGCCCCAAACCTTGGTGTTACCCTTGCCTCCATTCTTTCTCTCACTCCGTATCATTCACCCTTCTGTGAACCAAACCATGTTAGCCGCACCTGAGATGAGTCCAAAATCCAGCCACCCCTCATCGCCTCTGCTACTGCACCATCGTACCTCACCTAGGTCGCTGCTAGACCTTCTCCCTGTCTCCACCTGTGCCCCCACCCCTCATTCCATTCTCTACATATCAGCGTTCTGTCCCTTAAACATATGTCAGATCAAATCCCTTTGGACAAAACCCTCCAGTGGCTTCCCTTATATTCTGGGATGAGAACAGTATCTGCCATCTAGAAGGTGTTCATTGAACACTGCTGATTAGTAAGTGAAGGGAAAATAGCCAAACTCACAGTGCCAGGGCGACACAAATCTTCCAATGTTCTTCGGTAAGATGGAGACCAGATTTATGATAGCCAACAATCCACATGAGAGAAAACTCTTAAATTTTAATCTGCATAACTCAATCTATCGGGTTTGATCCCTGTGTCGGGAAGATCCCCTGGAGGAGGGCATGGCAACTCACTCCAGCACTCTTGCCTGAATAATTCCATGGACAGAGGAGCCTGGCAGGCTACAGTCCATCGAGTCGCAAAGAGTTGGACACAACGAAGCATGCACACTCACACAAACTCAATCTTATAACACATAATCAATCCTATGGTGCATTTCTAACAACAAATTAAAACGAAAACATCCTTATATAAAGCCATGAACTCTCACACTAGGCTATGTGAATACTACAGATCTGGCAGCAAGGGCAGCTGCCAGCTTGTCACTGCAGCATCGGTCAGCAGACCTGCTGCGTGACTCTTCTGCATTCAGTGACACGATGCCACCATATCTCAAGACCACCTCACTCAAAAGCGACAAGGCCCCAGAAGACTCAGAAGTGAGCACCTAAGAGAAGAGGTTTAAGCGTTCCTAAATCTCTACACACTGGCACTACACCAGTCATCTGAAACTGGAATTAACCTTCTAGTGTGTTACAAGTAACATCAGAAAGACTAGCTTCAGAATTGTCTCCTGCCAAAATGATGAAGAAAGACTATCAGCTGAGTTAAAATGTTGATTATTTTCAGTTCAGTTGCTCAGTCATGTCTGACTCTTTGCGACCCCATGAATCGCAGCACACCAGGCCTCCCTATCCATCACCAACTCCCTGAGCTCACTCAGACCCACGCCTATTGAGTCAGTGACGCCATCCAGCCATCTCATCCTCTGTCGTCCCCTTCTCCTCCTGCCCCCAATCCCTCCCAGCATCAGGGTCTTTTCCAATGAGTCAACTCTTCACATGAGGTGGCCAAAGTACTAGAGCTTCAGCTTCAGCATCATTCCTTCCAAAGAAATCCCAGGACTGGTCTCCTTCAGAATGGACTGGTTGGATCTCCTTGCAGTCCAAGGGACTCTCAAGCGTCTTCTCCAACACCACAGTTCAAAAGCATCAATTCTTTGACGCTCAGCCTTCTTCACAGTCCAACTCTCACATCCAACATGACCACAGGAAAAACCATAGCCTTGACTAGACGGACCTTAGTTGGCAAAGTAATGTCTCTGCTTTTGAATATGCTATCTAGGCTGGTCATAACTTTTCTTCCAAGGAGTAAGTGTCTTAATTTCATGGCTGCAGTCACCATCTACAGTGATTTTGGAGCCCCCCAAAATAAAGTCTGACACTGTTTCCACTGTTTCCCCATCTATTTCCCATGAAGTAATGGGACCAGATGCCATGATCTTCGTTTTCTGAATGTTGAGCTTTAAGCCAACTTTTTCACTCTCCTCTTTCACTTTCATCAAGAGACTAAATTATTCACCATTATAGAATTTTCTCACTAAACTGTTTGAGTTAAAAATGCTAAATTTCTCATTAGCTCTTTCAAAAATATGTCTACTATCTGCAAAAAAAGCCCTAATCTCCCTAACTGATAATAATACAGTCTTCCCTGGTGGCTCAGACGGTAAAGTGTCTGCCTATAATACGGGAGACCCAGGTTTGATCCCTGGGTCGGGAAGATCCCCTGGAGAAGAAAATGGCAACCCACTCCAGGACTCTTGCCTGGAAAATCCCATGGATGGAGGAGCCTGGTAGGTACAGTCCATGCGGTCACAAAGAGTCGGACATGACTGAGCAACTTCACTTTCACATAATACATTGACAGAATTTTAACATTTGATCTCAAAGGAAGTTTAATTCAGCCCTCAACTTTCCTACTACAAATGAAAAGTTTACCTGGTTCATAATAAATGAACAATGAAGATTTGTTAAATGAATGAACAAATGACTAAAGATCCAAAAGGCGTACAGTAGTTTAGTCGCTGAGTTGTGTTCGACTCTTGCAACCCCAAGGACGATAGCCTGCCAGGCTCCTCTTTCCATGGGATTCCCCAGGCAAGAATATTGGAGTGGATTGCCATTTCCTTCTCCAGAGGAACTTCCCGACCCAGGAATCAAACCCAGGCCTCCTGAATTGCAGGCAGATTCTTTACTGACTGAGCTACAGAGGAAAAAGGGGTTATGACTCTTTAAAGATCTGACAATTAGTGGAAAAATCTAGAAGTAGCCAAAACTAAGTGTTTAGATTTCCTTGAAGTGGGCTTGGAAGTAGGGGGTGGGGGGAAGATTTGAAAACCTTATCTGGGTCCTCAGGAAAACCTTAAGCAAAATTCATTAAAGCCTGTTTCCTTTAGTTCTGTTACTTAGAAAAGCACTTGATAAAATAAATTTAGCCAAGACAGATCTCCTTGGAAACCAAGAAGCAGAACTGTCTAGTGTTTTATTCTTCCTCCAAAGAATATTTAATGTAGGACTATTTTCATAATAAACAGCTACAATTGTTTTGCATCAAAAGTAAAACAGGTGGCTTTTGGCAAAAAGGAAAAATCCAACCAGATGAGAGGAATGGATCACTGAGAAGGACCACATCAGTCACTGGAAGATTATCAGCCACACGAGGGCAGGAGCTGTGCATCCTTTTTCCACTAGAAGCACCCACTAGCCCCTGGCATGTGAGTGAATGAGTGAGCGAAAGTCGTCCAGTCATGTCCGACTCTTTGTGACCCCATGGACTATATAGTCCATGGAATTCTCTAGGCCAGAATACTGGAGTGGGTAGCCTTTCCTTTCTCCAGGGGATCTTCCTAACCCAGGGATAGAACCCAGGTCTCCAGCATTGCAGATGGATTCTTTACCAGCTGAGCGATAGGGGAAGACCTGGTATGTAGTAGGAGTCAATTAATACTCATGAGTTAATTAGTAAGTAAATTACTCCTTCCAGACCCACCCATGCAGACTTAGATTAATTTGGTCACCATGAAACAATACCTTGTGTGTGCATGAGTGCATGCTAAGTCACTTCGGTTGTGTTCAACTCTTTGCAACCCTGTGTACTGTAGCCTGCCAGGCTCCTCTGTCCATGGGATTCTCCAGGCAATACTGGAGTGGGCTGTCATGATCTCCTCCAGAGGATCTTCCCGACCCAGGGATCAAACCCGCATCTTTTATGTCCCTTGTATTGGCAGGCGGGTCCTTTACCACTACACCACCTGGGATGCCCAAACAATGCCTTGCCTTGTATATGCAAGCATAGTACATCTTTCCTCCATAGAAATTCTACCAATTGTCCCCTCAAGTAATACACTTATCCAAAATATCCTCATACTTTATTAAGAAGGTGAGAAAGTATGTCTCACGTAGCCTAAATTACTAAAGTAGCCACTGAGTTTGCTGTTCTGGGTCCAGTCTCTCTCCTTCAATTTAGCCTATACAACTCAGCCAGGTTAATTTTATGTTCTTTGTACATTCTAGAAAATACAACAATACTGTGGCTAAGTATTCTATTTTTGTGTGGCCCACTGCTATTCATTGAGCAGATACAGAAAATCAACAATTACTGGACTGGAATGAGAAAGGCAAAAGAGTGTCAATGAAAAAAATACCACATAGTGAAAGGTCTCATAATAACTGACCCCCCTTTGAAAATCTTGAGATTACTACCAGAGGCTTTCATTAAAAAGACTCTGACAGTAATTTTCTTTAGCACAATGCTATAACTGACACAGATGGTTTGAGTATTTCTACCCATTGAGGTAACACATTCAATCTTCAAGATCAATTCAAGGTTCATCACCTTTTTGAAGCTTTCCCAAATCATAGGACTCAATATCTGTGAAAACACCTTGTAAACTAGGAAGTGCTAGACTATAGGTCTTATTATACTAGTTGCCAATTGACAGCCTCGCCTACATTCTGCCATTTAAATCATCTTACTTAATTCTTCAAGTGGGTCTAGTCTCCTCCAAAAAAATGAAGAGTTCTTTGAACTGTTTTCTCAATTTCTCTATTACATCTCTATTTCTCAACACCTACAACAGCATAAGTTAAAAATAAGTATCACTCAAACTTCCTGACTTCAATATATGTTACAAAACTAATCTAAAAAGCTAAAAGTGGTACCAACATGGTGATTTAGTCGCTAAGTCATATCCAAATCTTGCGATCTCATGGATTGTAGCCTGCTAGGCTCCTCTGTCCACAGGATTCTCCAAGCAAGAATACTGGGTGAGTAATAGCCACTTCCTTCTCCAGAGAATCTTCCTGACCCAGGAACTGAACCTGGGTCTCCTGCATTACAGGTATTCTTTACCAATTGAGCTATGAGGGGGCCCTGGTACCATAGAGACAGACAAACAGATCAATGAAACAGAAGTCAGTCCGGAAATAAACCATCAAGAATATGGCCAACTGGTCTTCAACAAGGATAGTAAGGCCACTGAAAGGAAAAAGCACAGTCTCTTCAACATATTCAGCTGAGAAAACTTGATATCTGCACACAAAAGAAGGAAGTCGGATCCTCATCTTACACTATATATAAAAATTAACTCAAAATGGATTAAAGACTGAAGTGTAGGAAGTACAACTATAAAACTTCTAGACAAAAACACAGAAGACTCCATGATGTTGGACTTGGCAATGACTTCTTGGATACGATGCTAAAAGCAAAAAGCGATTGCTTTTTGATGGGGTTACATCAAAATGGTAAACTCTCATGCATTAACTGACACAACATAGTAAAAAGGAGGTGTACGAAAGGGGAGACAATACATGCAAATCGGGCACCTGACAAGGGGCTAATATTCAGAATATATAAAGAACTCCTACAACTCAACAACAAAACTCAACCTAATCAAAACATGAGTGGACTTACGACACTTCTACAAAGATGATATGCAAATGGCCAACAAGCACATGAAAGATGCTCAACATAACTTATCAACAGAGAAATGCAAATCAAAACCACAGTGAGACATTACTTCCTGCCCATCAGAATGGCTACTATCAAAGAATAATAACAAAATAACAAGGGTTGGCAAAGAAGGGCAATAAGATTGAAACACTGCTGGTGCAAGTGCAAGATGGTATAACCGCTATGAAAATGTGTACAGAGGTTACTCAAAAAAAGAACTATTATATGATACAGAAATCCCACTTCTGAGTATATAGCCAAAGGAACTGAGAACAGGGTCTCAAAGAGATACGTGAGCATTATGTTCACAGCAGCACTATTCACAACAGCCAAGAGGAGAAGCAACCCAAGTGTACACCTATGAATGGACA
The DNA here is from genome assembly GCA_006408695.1 of Aepyceros melampus. Taxonomy (NCBI): domain Eukaryota; kingdom Metazoa; phylum Chordata; class Mammalia; order Artiodactyla; family Bovidae; genus Aepyceros; species Aepyceros melampus. The sequence continues at coordinate 68,754 of SJXQ01005848.1, forward strand.
GGTAAACAAAGTGATACACTCATACAATGTAATATTCCCTGGTGGCTCAGCTGGTAAAGAATCCACCTGCAATGCAGGAGAACCCAGTTTGATTCCTGGGTCATGAAGATCCCTGGAGAAAGGATGGGCTATCCACTCCGGTATTTTGGGACTTCCCTGGTGGCTCAGATGGTAAAGAATCCGCCTGCAATGCAGGAGAGCTGGGTTAGATCCCTGGGTTGGGAAGATTCCCTAGAGGCGGGCATGGCAACCCACTCCAGTATTCTTGCCTGGAGAATCCCCATGGAGAGAGGAGCCTGGTGGGCTACAGTCCACAGGGTCACAAAGAGCTGGACACGCCTGAGCACAAAGCAAAGTATTATTCAGCCTTAAAAGGGAAGGAAATCCTACCACACAGCAACAGGAATGAACCTGGAGGACACTATGCTAAGAGAAATAAACCAGTCACAAAAAGATAAATACCACACAATACCACTTATACGAGGCATCTAAAAAGGTCAAATTCACAGAAACAGAAAGTAGACCGGTGACTGCCAGAGATGGGGGAAGGGAAAGAAGAAGTTGTGTAGTGGGTACAGTTTCCAATTTGTGAGATGAAAGCAGTTGGAACTTCTGTTTCACAACAATATGAATACACTTAACATGCTGCTGCTGCTGCTAAGTTGCTTCATTCGTGTCCGACTCTGTGTGACCCCAGAGACGGCAGCCCACCAGGCTCCCCTGTTCCTGGGATTCTTCAGGCAAGAACACTGGAGTGGGTTGCCATTTCCTTCTCCAATGCATGAAAGTGAAAAGTGAATATGAAGTTAACTCAGTTGTGTCCCACTCTTCGCAACCCCATGGACGGCAGCCTACCAGGCTCCTCTGTCCGTGGGATTCTGCAAGCAAGAGTACTGGAGTGGGGTGCCATTGCCTTCTCCATACTTAACATGACTAAACTGTATTCTTAACAACAGTTGAGATGGTAAATTTTAGGCTATGTGTTCTTACCCTAGTAATAAAAGTAAGTGCTACAGGCAACCACCAAATTGGATTTACTTGTTCTAGCTCCACTGCAGGAGTTCTAAGCAGCCTGATTGATCCTTTCAGCTGCTGGCAGTCATTTCCAAATTTTCCAAGTTGTCTTTCTCAACCAAGGGGACAGTACACACGATCGGAGGCTCGCCCATACCCATCCAAACTGAAGTTTCCACATGCACCTTATTGTCAAGCATAAATCCAAACATGATCTAAAAGTCATTGTGTTCTCAACTGAGAGGGGGAGGAGCATAAAAGAATCACTTGTTGAGTTTCTTCAAACCACCCATCCACCCAGAGAAATACCCCACAGCCCACTGCAAGCCACCACCCTCCCCTACATACCTGATCCAAACCCTTGAAAAATCACTATCTTTAAATGCTCCCTTGAAGACAGCCTTCAGAACAATCCCATTGAAAGTGATTATTAGGTTGAGGCTCTCTTAATAAGCCTTTTCTGTGAATCCTATAGCTCTCCAAAACCTATCATGTACCTACTGAAACATTATTTCGTCATGCAATTATTATACCCCATTTCCTATTACAAAATATCAGTGCTAAGATCCTAATTAAAATAAATTTATAAATAAAGTAACACTGAGGCTCTTGGAAGAATCACAGCCACTTCTCAAACCAGAAAAGAGATGAGGGTCAGGAACCACATTCAGTCTTAAGCCTCCTAACGGGTTTCCCAAGGGCACATTCTGAGCCAGGAGTTAAACCCCATCCCAAACATATATATGCACACAGAGCACGCTCTCTTTACACGTGAAATTCCAGCTACTCAGAAATTAGACTCTAGCAAAATATATTGGCAGAAGCTTCTGAGGTCTTCATTGGGGCGGCCAGAAATATGGTCAAGGGAGGAGTTAAATCAACTACACACTAGCCCTCATTTCAAGAGTAAGAACAACCTGTTTTCATTCTCTGACAGAAAAGGCAGTATGGTTCGCACAAGTCACATATTTACAACATTTCTTGCAAAAATATGGAAATACTCCTTTCTATTTATTTCCCTAAGTATGTACAGGTGAAACAAGGAATCAAGAGTTAGCCAAACTGGGTGAAAATTTTACAACATTCTATTAATGTATAATTATATATACCTCCTATAAGTATCTCCATATAAGTACCTTCTGTTCTTAAAAACATGAAACATCACAGTTTAGTCATCAGTTGTTTCTCTGAAAGCATCAAAAAATGAAAAGAAACTTATAAAAACCAACAGTCAGTCAATTGTGAGAACTAAGACTATAAAAGGAAATGCAAAGATCTCAGAATATATCAAACTATAATTCCTATCTAGGCAAATAATTGAGAATATCAAAAAAATGAATTAGAAAAAAATAATATAGGAGCCAATGTAAATGATACTGATCAGAGTGTCAAGTCTTGACTATAGGAATGTGGTCATTCAGCACACAGCCCTTTGCTTTTTATTTCTTAATAGCTTCATTTTGAGAAGTCTGGACCTCATTCTAAAAGGGAACAAGACGTTGAGCTGCAAAAGAACAATCAATGACTATAGACTATACTTACAGCTTTGGTAAAAGGCTTTCTGGAAAAAATAGAAAGAAGAATAACCAAAATTCACCCTCGTGTCTCTGAAAATCATTTAACCTGGACCTACTCTAGGGAAGGAGAAAGAAAAAAAGGAAGCCAGTGGCCACCACAGCTGGCTGGTCAGTCAGCTCCAGTTGCCTCTAAGTGACCCCTATGTTTGTGCAAATCAGTAACTCTCCATCTCCAGGTCAGCATTCTCCAACAAGCAAACATTCTCCCCATGCCTCTCCTGAACTGAAAAAAAGGGAAATCTAACATTATGTAATTGGCCGTTTCCCACAATTTAAAGTTAGGCATACTACAACTCTAATTAGAGGGAGAACTTGGTGCAACATGACAAGTAACAAATTAGGAAGCCAAAGCCTGAAAATTCTCATCCCAACCTGCAGAGGTGAGAGAAACAGCTTCGCCTGCCTCCGTGGCACACCCCCCTACAAAGGCACTGCTGTTGATAAAGTCCAACGAAAGAAGCCCCTGATGTTCCTCCGTGTCATTTGGTGTCATCTCCCTAGATCCTCAAGAAAATACTCCCATCCTCTTAACAGCTGGAGTTACGTCACTCCTCCCAGGCAGAAATAAAAGGAGAAAGTGAATGTGGACCAGTCCCTAACCTGCAAAGATACTCCTTATGCATTCTCCTACCCAGGTGATCACGAGCCCAGTCACATTTATGTTATTCATCCTCACTCAAACCATCTGTGTTTAAGAGATCCAAGGAAAAGGGGATCTTTTCCATGTTTCTACGACTCGCTCCAGTGCTCATCAAAAATCCACCGAATGAATAAATGAGCTATCATTTAAGAGTAATTAACCTAGTCTGTATAAAACCCTTTAAAAACAAAGTGCTATAAAAGTGTGTGGGTTTTGTTTGGCTTTTTTTTTCTTTTTCTTTCAATTAGCTAAGCATAGAAAATAAACAAAAATCCAATAAGGCCAATTTATTTCCCAGACCCAAACAGTACAAGTGCAATAGATAGAAAGCTGTTAGATTGTCAATCTCAAGGGATAGTTGAACACCCCTATTGTAAATAGCACTGAATGTGGAACAGATACAAATTTTTGTGTGAGCAATGAAGCAATAACACAATGCTTTACCCTCCTGGGGGAAGGGAGAGTCCCTCATCAAAAGGGCAGTCACCCAAGTGGCAAGGATGTTTCTTCTCTCCTGGCTCAGATTACCCCACTGGAAGTTGGGTGGGGCTATATATATATATCACTCACATTTTCAACAGGAAGCTTCTACAACATTTTCCTGTTTTATGTGCAATTATACCTCCACCTAACAAATCCTCCCTAGCCTCACCTCCCAATAACCCTTACCTGTAGCTGAGAGACAAGGCCTGAAGTTGCCACGATTACAAAAATAAGGAGGACACAACAGCTTTTCTACAAATGAAAAATGAGTTTAAGAAAGGAAAAAATGGTTAACTACAAATTAAATCTGGCTTCTCTAAAGTGTATACAAGTATATTATCTGAGTTAAAAAAGAAAAAAAATAAAAAACTACAGGCGCTATGATGTAAATATTTTTAACTAACTCATAATTTCTTTCTCCACAACTTCGTAATTTGAGTAACTCTAAAGCTGAGTTACCGAACACTACATCAATGCAGTGTTTTGTGGCTTTTCAACCTTCATGTACATTTTGTCTCACTAAGTTTTGCTTCTTCTCATTTTAGACATTTAAAAAATACTGAACGCTTGAGTGGAGGGGAAAAGTAGTAAATAAATTTTAACACGATAGACCCTAAGATGGGGGGGTGTGGGGAGAACAACAGCAAACAAAAGAATACAGTTAAATCTGAAGACCTGACTTCCAGTCACTGCGTGATCACTGACTAGATCTCCCATACTCTTCAAAAAAATCACTTCAACTTTCTGGGCTTGTTTCCTCACCTGGAAAATGGAGAAGGGCGAAATGATTTACGCTCAAAATCCCTTCTAACAATCTATGAATCTGTTCATCAGAAAGTAAGAACATGTGATGGCAAATAAAACTATGGTTTACAAGTTTCTTTCATACACATATTCTCAATAATTTCTGCAGCAAAGAGATGAAGCTTCGCTGCAGAAAAAAACAAAAACAAAAACATTTTTTTCAGAAAGATAGTTCAGGAAAAGGTTTGATTACTCTTTAATATCCCATAGCTGGAAAATTTGAAACCCTAACGTTCTTGCGACCCCATGGACTGTAGCCCACCAGGTTCCTCTGTCCATGGGATTTCCCCAGGCAAGAACACTGGAGTGGGTTGCCATTTCTTTCTCTAGAGGAGCTTCCCGAACCAGGGATCAAACCCAGGTCTCCCGCATTGTAGGCAGATGCTTTACTGTCTGAGCCACCAGGGAAGCTGAAAGACAAATACTGGGCCCCATTATTTCCCAAATTAATTCAAATATCTTATAATTCAAAAATAACTGCCAGCTATGCAACACTTTTATAGGGGTCTCGGGGTATCAGAACATCAAACCAGGGAAGGTCACTACAAATGCCCCACTCACTGTTTCTTGAGCCCCAGAACACAGTTTTACCCACCACTGGAATCACAGGACTCAACAGCATGCCTCCCAGACAGAGGCACTCAATACTGTTTGACTTACTACAAACCTTGAAAGATTAGGAATATAGTGATATTATGGAGATAAATTTTTTTTTCTGAATTGGAGATATAAAATTCTGTGATCTGAGTTGAAAAGAAGAAAGATGCATTCTATATCAGAGGACTAGCTCTACTCAAGACAGCAACTGAACAACAAAGCTCTACGTTATGGGGATGAGTTAGTCTGTCTTCATTAGAGAAAGTCCAATTTCATCAGTTTACCAAGAGGCTCAAATCTGCAATGTCACCTGAAAATCTTTGGGCTAGGTATACTTCATATGTACACTGACATGGACCAACAGAAATGATGGCAGGACAGTGAGGACCAATAGGAAGCATATATTCATGTTATCGTCAATCACTACATACATTCCCCTAAATTGCAAAGATTGAGAGGATCTGTACTCTTAAACATGCTCCGCCTCTCCTCATGCTCCTGTTTCACAGCTCAAAGAGAGAAAACAGCCATTCACTGAAAAACTAACTGATAGAACAGATACACGGCCCAAATCACAGTCAACCAAGGTCCTCTAAAGTCTCTGCAAAATCGCTCATCTCCAGCAATCTTCAATCTATGGCTTCAATAAAGTTACTAAAAGGTATTTCTCAATAGTTGTTTTAAAAAAAATTCAAGATGTGGCCAGGGATAGGGGTGGAGAGACCTACACCAAAATTACACATCTAATTCAATGCAAAAGCAAAGTAAGAAAACAAGGAAATCACAGTGAAAGGACAGAGTTAGAAGACGCTTACTATAAAACTGAGTGAGCTGCTTTGCAATTAGTATTGCAATTATTACCAGGAGTTCATCAACCTCATCATAGAATCCTATGATGAAGTCACAATTAATACTGCCTGACACTTCAGATCTAAAAAGTTCACTGCACCAGAACAGCAATTTCAAACTCAAGGAGCAGTACCGCAACCACAGAGAAGCTAACAGCAACACCTGCTGACTGTCTTGAGCCACCTGCCAAACTTGTTCTCTCACTCAACTAGAGAATAATGATATAGTCAACTTCAGGAGTCCTTAAGAATAATGGGATAAGAAAATAAGTTAACAGCCACAAATACCATTCACCCCTCAAAATCTCTTATTTTGCTCCTAACCATTTAAGTGCAAATGATCACCCAAAGCATTTTAAATGCACTGTTAATTGCTAATGCCTAAGTATAAATAATTTATTTCATGGGAAAAATATTTTAACATTAATTTTCTCCTTAAGAACTGGCACGTCATCTAATAGACACTTCAGTGACCATAAACTGCTTTATGAAAACCTTTTATTTGAGACTACTCCTGTTACCACTGTTCTGTATTATTTCCATCAGATTTTTTTTTTTTAATTCTGGTAAAGGTGGCTTAATTGTAGCTTTGGGAAAAATGAAAAAGAGGAAAGTGAAAGTCATTAAATCCGGATTATATAGAAAATTAATACTGTTACTAAACTGGGTGCAGGCAATGATTCCACAGGACTTTATCCTGTACTTTTCCAAAATATTAAGTGAGAGAATCTTTGCCTGGGATGAATATTCCATATGAGAAAATGAGAGAAAGTTTATACTCGTACTCCCACAGAGTACGAGTATAAAAGCAATGGCTTTAAGAGTCTGAGTCAGAGTTTCAACATGAAAGGTTTGTTTTATAGAGGAAACGCCAACCCCAGTTCATCCAGACGGACCTGGAACCTGATGAAAGTCGACACCTCTACTCTGAAATTTGCATCGCATCACAGGCTCCCAGTTTACAAATGTAATCGTTTAGCAGGTAGTAAGAATTTCACTGAGTGTGGCCTCTAAACCCGTCAAGAAAAATAAAATTTGTAAGATAAATGCATCCTAGGGTCCATTAGTTTTGCTTCTCTTCAAAACCAATACCAACAACTCAATTAAACATCTTCCTTGAAAGTGAGCCACTTCCCTCGTCTCTATGTTCTCCAAATGTGAACCGATGAAATTTCAACCTGCCCAACAAGATTACTTGTCCACCTAGAAATGCCGTGGAGCGATAGGGAGCTTGGCAAATTTCTTTTAAGGTCTGGATCGAAGTTGGAAACAGATGAGGCGAAGAAGAAAAAGTTCTTTTTTGCAGTACCTTCACAACGCCTCAGCCCTCTCGCGGTTTACTTGCTCCAAGAAAAAGCAGGTTAGAGCATCCTAGGATTTCGCTCCCCACCAGACCCCCGGGAGAGAAATGAACCACCCACGGGCACCGAGCTGCTCTTCCCCGTTTCTCACGATCAAACCTCTCGGCCTGTCCCTCCAGCACAGCGTGCAAAGCGCTCACCCAGGTGACTGAAGGGGAAGGGTCAGCCGGGTGGAAACGAGAGCGGCTGAGTGGGCGCAGCCACTCCGACCGGGGCGCAGGTCTCCCGGCCTCTCGCACAGGCGCCAGGCGGAGAGTTGTGCAGATTCAGATTCCGAGGTGCGCGCGCGCGCGCGCCGGGCGCGGTGCAGCTCGGACTCGCCCCCGCCGGGTTGCGCTATCAGCACGCCACCAAATCGGAAATTAAAAACTTTGACCGGCCTCCCGGGGTACTGCTCCGTGCCCCGGACCCGCGTCCTAGCCAGAAATGGGGTAGGGGCTGTCAAGAGTCTTGCACCCCCCAACTCCCCTACCCGAATCCCGGGCGCCGGAGCCACTTACCGCTCGGCCCGGCCTCCCCGTGCCGCCGCGCGTCCGGGCGCGTCCGCCGCGCGCTCTCCCTGGGGGAAAAAAAGAGAGAGAAACCGTGTAGACGGTCGGCGCGCGCTCACTCGCCGCCTCCTCTGCGGATAACAGCAGGCTGCGAGGCCGGGTCGGGCGCCGCGCGGAGGGGGCGGGGGGGGGATCGGGGAGGTGGAGGCGCAATCAGCCCAACTCCCAAGCCTTGATCCGAAGGGGACCCGGAATGCAGGCTGGAGAAAAGCCGGCGGGGGGACTGCGCTCTCGGCGGAATCGGGGGGCGAAGGTGCACCCCCCAAG
>SJXQ01005848.1:77498-245167 GCA_006408695.1 Aepyceros melampus
GCCCCCCCCCCCAAAAAGAAAGAGCCGAGGGGGCGGCCGGCGCGGAAAGTGAGTGCGGAGTGGCTGGTGCGGGGGGAGGTCCGAGGTGAACGCTGGGGAAAGGGGAAGTCCGTGCCAAGTGGGGGGGAGGGGACAGGTAACTGCAAGACGGGGGGGCGAGAAGGCCCGGGAGGGTTGGTGGGGGAGGAAATGAGGAGGGAGCCACGGAGGCGGGAGAGGATGGAGCGGCTTGTGGGGGGCCGGGGTGGAGGCGTGGACGGCCTTTGAAGCCCAGACCTGGCCCTCCCCGGGGACCCTCCTCCCGGGGACTCAGCGGCGCTCTGACTTTCGCTCACTTGCTCACGCACACAGTGAACTCGCTCACAAAGTTGCCGGCGGTGGCAGCGCCGCACTCGCCCTTCCCATCCCCTTCCCTCCCTGCTCGCCCGCCCCATTCCTTCCCCTCCTTCGCTCCCTCCCACCGTCCCTCCCCAAGTCTCGGGTGAGATCACCGCTGTGCTGTTCAGCGCCGCGCTCAAATCTCGCGAGATAAGCGACAACTCAGCCCAGACGGCGGGGGAAGTAGAACGAGTTAGAAGAAGATGAGGGGGCAGGGGACCGCGGAACTCCTAGTTGCTATGACGACGGCAAAGCCCTGGATTCCTGTCTCCTGCAGAGAGCCCAGGCTGCAAACGTGGGCGCAGGTTTCCAACCTGCACCTTCCCCTGCCCGACGCCCTAATAATGGTGGGGAAAGCAAGGGCTGGAAGCGGGAAAAGGACTTGTAAAGGTCTTCGAGAGGGTTACCTGTAGAAGACCAGCATCATGACATCTGGCCAAATTGGCAAATGAGGCTAATTATTTAAGAGGTCCTGGGACAGATTTCTGCCACAGAAGTCAGCACATCTGTGAACCCCCAATTTCCTACCATATATTCAGTTTTTCAACCTTCCTGTCTTAACCTCAGCCCCCAACCTCCACCGACTCCATACTCCAACCACTCCATGCACTCTTCCCCGCCTCACCTCTTCCCCCTACTCCCCCACCCCAACTCCTTTTCGCCACTGCCAGGACCAGGCTGAGCTCCTCGAGGATCTGCCTTAACCATCTTTGTATTTATCCTCAGCGCTTCCACAGACTCGGTACATAGTAGGTATTTGACGTCGGGGGCGCGGGAATGAACGCAAAAAGCTATGCTTGTCCTGGGTACCTCAGGACCCTCACCTTCCCTGGAAAGTATTTGGGCCTAGACTAAGTTTCTGCTGCATAGTTTTGTTTTTGACTTTGTTAAACTGTCCTCCTGTTTCTGTTACACAGAATTATCTGTTTTTCAGTATTTATAACCCCTCCTTTCTCTTTTTCCATCTTTGTCTCAAGAAAAAAAACCCTATTCACCATGGAGAGGGGGAATCATGAAGCTTCTTCAGACGCCATCATCCCTACTCCAAAATGTAGAAATTTTTCTTTAGGGGAGTGTGTGTGTGTGTGTGTGTGCGCACACACGCTCAGTCCCAACTCTTTGTGACCCCCATGGACTGTAGCCCGTGGCAGGCTCCTCTGTCTATGGAAGTTTCCAGGCAAGAATACTGAAAATGCTGTTTACTTCTCCAGGGGATTTTATATACTCACTCCTAAATAAAATGGATATTGTAACTAGAAGTTAAGCTTAAACTTTTATATCAAAATGAATGAGTAAAAATAGATTTCATGGTATGTGAATTATATCTCAATTTAAAAAGTTCATCCCTATTTACATAAATATGGGAAAACTATTATTTTTTAATCATTTTTAAACCATTATTTAAATCAGTCCCTTAGAACTAGAAACCCATAAAGATTCTTTTAGGTTAGGTGCAAATGTAAATGTATGTCACTGAAAGGTTTTATATTAGAAACCTAGTGATATAGTGATAAAAAGTACTGGACAAAGACAGGAAACTAGGATTTGAATTTTTCTGTGTTGCTAATAATTGAGTCTCCTAGAGAAGTTATTTAATCTTTCTGATTCTTCATCTCTAAAATGAGATGTAGTCCACATGTTAGGTCATTACAGTTTAAAATTCTATGGCTCTTAGACCTATACAAATTTTCAGTAACAACAGATATTTTCCATTTATGTCAAACAATTTTTAAAATAAGTGTTTCATTTTAAAGTAGCTGAGTTTCACCAAGTTCAGCTACATGTTGACAGGTTACTTTTAAAGATCTCTTTTCTCAAGTATTTAAAAAAAAAATTAACCATGTTACAGTAATTTCAAAGGGGATCCATTGTTCATTATTTGCTTTTACACTAACTCAAAACAGATTTCTTGTTATTTAATAAATATGCCAACTCAAAACAAAAACCCAAACTAAATACATCCACACCCCCTCCAAAAGTAACCAGAAGAAGCAAAGATGGAGGGAAGGAAGGGAAGAAGGAAGGAACCAAGGAAGGAAAAATCGAAGGAAGAAAGGAAAGGAGAGTGAGTCTTAAATTCACAGACCAGTACTTTTAACATCAAATTTTTACAAAGAAACATTGGACCATCACCATCAATCCCCTTGATCTGTTTTCAAGAACTATCCTTCATAACATAGCACTGTATCATAAATAGGCTGTTGTTCATTCACCCTGGCTCAACTTTTAACATAATTTTGCCCTTAAAGGATGGCTGCCAATCTGTATCCACACAGTACAATTTCAAGGCCACCTGTTTTATGACTCCCAGATAGCCATTTGATACTTTTGAAATAACTGACCCAAGTGCTGGCCAAATCTATTAACTTTTTTCAATGTTTCTTATGAGGCTCAAGAGATAGGTATTAGAGTCAAATTACAAAGATAATTTCCCTAACCTTCATGCATAGTGGAATAGTAGAGATTGTCCTAGGGACCAGAAACTACTCTTCAAGACCCTAAGCAACTATTTACCCCTAAATAGTTCGTGGCAAAACTTTCACCAGTATTTCTGAGAAAGATAAAAGGCAAAATCCACCAAAGCTGAGGTTCCAGCTTCCTGGCTCTCTGGATCAGGCACTCTGCATCTTCCCTGACCTTCCTGGAGTCTCCAAATGACAGATAAGGGGCAGCAGGAGAGGAACAGGAAAATAGAGTTTGTCAAACACAGATTAGATCTCAACCACTTCCTGTCCACTCCTTCCATTGGCTCTCTATCCACCTCTGCCCAGCCCCCTCCCTGACGTGCTCCAAGGATGTGTAACCTTTCCTCGGATAAGAACTCCCTCCCTGTTCATTTCTTAGTTTGTTTCAACTCTATGTACAGTTGAATTCATTTCCTCTGGTTATTCACTTCTACTCAACAACATGCCCTAATATACCAAAGATGGAATGAATTTTAACACAAAAGTCTTACCAAGTGAGGAAAATATATCTTTTTAATATTATAAAAACATGGATTCACATTTGTATATTTTACAGTTAAAATGTGGTTTATCCAGCCTATTATCACTTCACAGGATAACCTCTGTTACTGGTTATACATCTACAAGATGTTACTGATATTCAGAGAAATGACTCACCCATAAAGAAGGACCAAAGTGTCCCTCAAATCACTCAAGATTAAATTATATCTAATGCTATTTCACTCTTAGGGTTTAATTGTTTCAGCCTAGGTGATATAACTCTATTGACCTGAATACTAGGTGTCTTAGAACATCTAAGCAAGGGAATTCCAGAAAAACATCTTCTGCTTCATTGACTATGCTAAAGCCTTTGACTGTGTGGATCACAACAAACTGTGGAAAATTCTTCAAGAGATGGGAATACCAGACCACCTGACTTGCCTCCTGAGAAATCTGTATGCAGGTCAAGGAGCAACAGTTAGAACTGGACATGGAGCAGTGGACTGGTTCCAAATTGGAAAAGGAGTATGTCAAGGCTGTATATTGTCACCCTGCTTATTTAACTTTATGCAGAATACATCATGCGAAATGTCAAGCTAGATGAAGCACAAGCTGGAATCAAGATTGTCAATGAGAAATATTGTCGGGAGCCAGAGTGAGGAATCCCACCTGTGACAGGGTCACGTGGCAAACTCAGATGGCAGGGCAATTTGAGTCATCGGATTTCTCCCTGGTTTTTCCTGAACATGTACCCCCCAAAATAAGAATTTGTCTGTTTTCCCATTATTTGCTGACTGTCTCTGGAAAAAGTTAATTCAGGGCTTTAGTCTTCTGCATTTGAAAGGAGTGTTTCAGCCCAACCCCCCTTTGATAAAGCTCTAGCCTGCCTAACAAGTTCCCCTGACCTTCTGCAAGCTTGTAAATTACTCTCAACCTCCCAACTGTGAGGGGCACAAAATCCTTAAAGTATCTTAAAGTTTCAGAGCCTTTTCAAATTCATGTTGGTGACAGGATTTCACAGTTAACTCAATGATTGCTGCCAGACCTCCTTATTTTTTTATCTATCAGGCACCTGGGAAGATGTAATCAATGTAAATGGAATATGGAAAAGGATATATAGTAGTTTTGATGTTACCAATATTAAACTTTTGAGTAAATTACCTTTTCTTTTGCTATAAATCACTGTACTTCCTTTTATTACAAATTGCTGTATTTTTATTTAGTGTTTTCTGAGAGTGGCATTCAGACTTTGGGAAGATTAACACAAATGAGTCTTTTGGTTAACAAAACCTCATCAGAAGAGAGCCATAGAAACGTTAACAGGCCTCTTGGCCAGAAGATAATGTAAACCGCCTGAGACCTTTTGTAACGGGAGAGTATGCAAAAAGAAAACCTTGTCTCAATGAAGGTCAGGACTGCTGCCCCTGCATAACTCTGCACATTCCATTATGTACAACTTGGGGTATATAAGCTGATTTTGAAAAATAAACTTCCCCTTCCCTTTTGGAGTCTTCCACCAACGCTGGGCTTCCCCATGTCGTTCTTTTCTTGTTCTCCCCTTTTTTGGCTGAATTCCCATCTGGGGCGTGAGGTTCGCCATGTCTACTTACCTGTCCCGGCTGCTAAGATCTGTAAGAGAGAGCCCAGGGTGGGGCACTCTCCGATATTCAAACGGATGCCAGTGGCCTAACATAGATGGTGCAAACCTCTTGTCTCGAGGTTTTCTTGGTTTTCCACATAAACCAAGTTATTCAGCCCTCTTTTCTTCCACTAATTTCCTACTATACTATTCTATCCTGAGCTATCCTGTTCTCTCCTATCCTGTCCTATCCGCCCGCTCCATCCCTGCTTTGAATATCCCTGGATCCACCGGGCCTGGACCCCGGCAAAATATCAATAACCTCATATATGCAGATGGTACCACGTTTATGACAGAAAACAAAGAGGAACTAAAGAGCCTCTTGAAAGTAAAAGAGGAGAGTGAAAAAGCTGGCTTAAAACTCAACAGTTGAAAAACTAAGATCATGTCATCTGGTGCCATCACTTTATGGCAAATAGATGGGCAAACAATGGAAACAGTGATAGACTTTACTTTCTTGGGCTCCAAAATCACTGCAGATGGTGACTGCAGCCATGAAATTAAAGGTGCTTGCTCCTTGGAAGAAAAGCTATGACCAACCTAGACAGCGTATTAAAAAGGAGAGACATTATTTTGCCAACAAAGCTCCATCTAGCCAAAGCTATGGTTTTTCCAGTAGTCATGTATGGATGTGTGAGTAGGACCATAAAGAAAGCTGAGCACCAAAGAACTGATGCTTTTGAACTGTGGCATTGGAGAAGACTCTTGAGAGTCCCTTGGATTGCGAGGAGATCCAACCACTCAGGATTGATGCTGAAGCTGAAGCTCCAATACTTTGGCCGCCTGATACAAAGAACTGACTCACTGAAAAAGACCCTGATGCTGGGAAAGTTTGAAAACAGGAGGAGAAGGGGACGACAGAGGATGAGATGGTTGGATGGTATCACCAACTTGATGGACATGAGTTTGAGCAAGCTCCAGGAGTTGGTGATGAACAGGGAAGCTTGGTGTGCTGCAGTTCATGGGGTCGCTGAATTGGACACAACTGAGCAACTGCACTGAACTAGAACACCTCATTCTCCCATTCAGATAAAGTATTACATGTTTGAAACATCAACTACTTTATAATCAATGAACATTCCTTAGCAGAGCTACTCCACTTCCTGTCCACTCTCTTACTCTTCTAAAGGATTGTTTCACACTTTCTCCTCCTCCTTCAAATGTCTGGCTTATTACTTACAGATAACTGCCACACTGCTTCTTTTTGTTCTCTCCACATTTTGGCCAAGTAGCACAGCTTGTGAGATCTTAATTCCCTGACCAGGGATCAAACCCTCACCTGCAGTGGAAGCACAACAGAGTCTTAACCACTGGACTGCCAGGGAACTCCCCGGCCATGCTTCTTTTCTTAGTATAATAGAGGCAATCAGAAGAGAACTTAGCACACACTCCATCCCTCCCTATCTCCCAGCCCACCTGCATCTGTCTGCATGTACTCTCTGTCTTCCTGGTACCTAGGATAAATTCTCAATATTCTTAGCCAAGGCTGACCTCACCACCTATATACCCGATCTTTGACTCCAGGACATTGATTCAGCAATTGTTGCCTCTGTGTCCTGCATCAGGAAAATTTCCTTTTGTAGAATCATTTCTGAGTGCTTATAAACATGCTGTAATATCTGCCTGGTAAAAAAAATAAAACATTTCCTCGATTCCATATCTTTCCACTGCTTCAGTTTGCCACTAGAGTCTTCAAAGTTTTTCTCACCCTTGCTATTCCTCTCCTCCCATTGTCTTGAATCCTCTCTGAGCAGCCTTCCTCATTCACCACTCCAGGGGAAACAGGTCTTCGCAGGGTACCTGGTGACTGCCTCATTGCTAAATCCAGTAGGCAATTCCCATCCTCACCTCATTTGACTTCTCATCCTATGGGGAGAGGTTGATCACGCTTATCCTTGAAACACTTCACGTGGCTTCTGGATTAAGTTTGTCATGAGTGATTGTCATCAGTGACGTATACACACTTCCATTCAGTTCAGTTCAGTCACTCAGTAACGGAACTCAATTTTTTATGGAGCAGTCCTAATTTTACTGCATGTGATTTTCCCTGATATTTTCTAACCTCTGTATCCTAGTTCATTAAAACAATCCTGGTGTGACTCTCTAAAATGATTTCCTGACTTCCTAATGGTTCTGGATTTGTAATTTGAAAAACATAGCCTTAGGATCATTATATATTTTTGATTAGTGAACTATACTTTTGTCTTTTGATGTAAATATTCAGTTCAGTTCAGTCACACAGTCGTGTCCGACTCTTTGTGACCCCATGAATCGCAGTACGCCAGGCCTCCCTGTCCATCACCAACTCCCGGAGTTCACTTAGACTCACGTCCATTGAGTCCGTGATGCCATCCAGCCATCTCATCCTCTGTCGTTCCCTTCTCCTCCTGCCCCCAATCCCTCCTAGCATCAGGGTCTTTTCCAATGAGTCAACTCTTCGCATGAAGTGGCCAAAGTACTGGAGCTTCAGTTTTAGCATCATTCCTTCCAAAGAAATCCCAGGGTTGATCTTCAGAATGACTGGTTGGATCTCCTTGCAGTCCAAGGAACTCTCAAGAGTCTTCTCCAACACCATAGTTCCCTCTAAAAGAAAAGAGCAACACTGTGGGCTAGAGTATGCTTTCCCTTCGACTGGAGTGATGTGAGCACAGAATTCTCAAGCTTGTTTTTAGAGTCTGTGTGGTTGGAAGTTCTAGCAGATCTGTTCTGATACTGATACGCCTTTGGCTGAAGAAAACCCTGCTCTGCATAAGAGGCTGATTCTCTTGTGGACATATGTAAAAGCATATTTATTGGAGCATTGTTTTTAGTGATTTAAAGAAAAAAACAACCTCAATAGGAATAGGAAGTATAGAGCAATGATTATTAAATGGTGAACTGGCTGGATCCTAGGCAGGTGGGAAGTGTATGTAAGAAACTTCAGGAAGAGAAGGAGAATGAACAGATTGAAAAGCATATCCATTATATTATGTGTGTTATGTTTAGAAAACAAATATTAAAAAGCCATTACCTCCCCACCCCTTTTTGGTAACAGACTACAAAACAGCAAAGGTTTACGGTATCTTCTTGGTTTGAGGGGGATACATAGAAGTTACTAGCTTTCTAAACAGTTTCTGGAAAGCCCCTTCCCGGAGTTATAGCAAAAGTTTTAGGAAATAGACAATAAGATCCTTATGTTAAAAAATTGAGAAATACTATTCAAAGACCTGGGAAAACATACTTGAAAAAAATTTTAAGACTGATTCCTTAGAAGAAAATCAATAAAATATGCATTTGGTTCTTATTGACTTTTTCATACAGCACAGTAAGGGTTATTGAACAACAGCCATCAATTAGGAGGATTATTCTGTAAGTGAACTGACTCATTAATAGTGTATCAGCAAACTAACCACAGGTACTTCCTAATACATTGTAGTCTTGCTGCAAAAATTACTCTCTGAGGATAACAAGAATCACTATTTAGCTATACTCAGTTGTTAGGGGCTTCAGAAATCTGTTTTTAGAGGAATTTTGGTGAACTAGAGCCACCATCCACCAATAAAGCAAACTGTACACACACACACACACACACACACCTCGACACTTCCCAGCCCTGACCACAGGCTCTAAGAACCTTTCTGTTCCTTTTACCTGAGATGGCTCCATTTTCTTGGCCAATTTTTTTCCCCTCTAAAGGCAGAAAATGTAAAATAAAACTTTAAACAAGTACATCCAAATCCAAATAACCTCAGGTCATTTTAAATTGATGTGGCTTAGACTTTGAAAGTAAATTGTGAGGGACAACAGATACATGGTTGCCTATGTAGAAAATCTAAAGAATTGACAAACTGGAACCAGTAAGTGATTATTGCAAGGTAGTAGGATATAAGGTTAATATAGAAAGCTCATTGCTCTCCTGTATACCAGTGATGAACATGTGGAATTTGAAATTAAAAACTCATTCCATTAGCACCTCCAAAAATTACTTAGATATAAATCTAACAGAATAAATTCATGATACATATGAATAAAATGATAAAACTCTGATGAACAATACCAAAGAAAAGCCAAATATATAGAGACATTCCATATTCAAGGAAAGGAAGACTCAATGTTATCAAGATGTCAGTTCTTGCCAATTGTTCTATAGAGTCAATATAATCCCAATGAAAATCCCAACAAGTTGTTTTGTGAATATCAACAAACTGATTCTAAAGCTTAAATGAAGAAACAGAAGACCCAGAATAGCTCACCCAATTTTGAAGAAGAATAAAGCCAGGGAGGCAAAAAGTGGGACAAAAGGTATAACAGGGCCATCTTATCTGGCTGTTATGAGGTAGAGGAAATAAGATGACAACATGAATCTTCCCTTGTTAATGTTTCAGCCAAAAAACTGCCTATGTGTTTGTAAGACAGTAAAATATACATGGCAACTTGGGTGGTACGGCAGTGTGTATTAAAAGAAACATGTATATTCTCTGCACAGAACTTGGTCATTAATCATGGTGAAGTTTGTGGGTAGGTATTGCTCTGTCACAATAGAAGGGAAAGAGAGCATCAGAATGTGGTTTAGGAATACCTCTCTGTAAAGAAAAATTACTGAGAAAGTCTGAGGAGGAGCCTCCTAATCAACAACAACCAGATGTTATGTTAAATGCATATATAAAAGATGGGCCTTTGCTTTCATTTGATTCTTGACATGAGAATGACAGCTGTTGGGGAAAAGACTCGAAGTAACAGTGATCTCATGAAAAATGAGAAGACTTCATTAGGCAAAAACAAAGCAAAAGTAAATAGAGTTCTGCCAAGAGAACTCACTGGTCATAGCAAACACCCTCTTCCAACAACACAAAAGAAGACTTTACACATGGACATCACCAGGTGGTCAACACCGAAATCGGATTGATTATATTCTTTGTAATCAAAGATGGAGAAGCTCTATACAGTCAGCAAAAACAAGACCAGGAGCTTACTGTGGCTCAGACATGAACTCCTTATTGCAAAATTCAGACTGAAATTGAAGAAAGTGGGGAAAACCACTAGATCATTCAGGTATAACCTAAATCAAATCCCTTATGACTGTACAGTCGAAGTGAGAAATAGATTGAAGGGACTAGATCTGATAGAGTGCCTGATGAACTATGGATGGAGGTTCGTGACATTGTACAGGAGACAGGAATCAAGACCATCCCTAAGAAAAAGAGATGCAAAAAAAAAACCAAAATGGCTCTCTGAGGAGGTCTTTCATTTCCTTCTCCAATGCGTGAAAGTGAATTCGCTCAGTTGTGTCTGACTCTTCTTGACCCCGTGGACTGCAGCCTACCAGGCTCCTCCGTCCATGGAATTTTCCAGGCAAGAGTACTGGAGTGGGGTGCCATTGCCTTTACACAAAAGAAGAGAAGTGAAAAGCAAAGGAGAAAAGGAAAGATATACCCATTTGAATGCAGAGTTCCAACGAATAGCAATGAGTGATAAGAAAGCCTTCCTCAGCGATCAATGCAAAGAAATAGAGGAAAACAACAAATGGGAAAGACTAGGGATCTCTTAAAAAAATTAGAGATACCAAGGGAACATTTCATGCAAAGATGGGCTCAATAAAGGACAGAAATGGTCTGGACCTAACAGAAGCAGAAGATATTAAGAAGAAGTGGCAAGAATACACAGAAGAACTGTACTAAAAAGATCTTCACAACCCAGATAATCATGATGGTGTGCTCACTCACCTAGAGCCAGACATCCTGGAATGTGAAGTCAGGTGATCCTTAGGAAGCATCACTATGAACAAAGCTAGTGGAAGTGATGGAATTTCAATTGAGCTGTTTCAAATCCTGAAAGGTGATGCTGTTAAAGTGCTGCACTCAATATGCCAGCAAATTTGCAAAATTCAGCAGTGGCCACAGGACTGGAAAAAGCCCGTGTTCATTCCAATCCCAAAGAAAGGCAATCCCAAAGAATGCTCAAGCTACAACACAACTGTACTTATCTCACACGCAATAAGGTAATGCCCAAAATTCTTCAAGCCAAGCTTCAGCAATACGTGAACTGTGAATGTCCAGATGTTCAAGCTGGTTTTAGAAAACGCAGAGGAACCAGAGATCAAATTGCCAACATCAGCTGGATGATGGAAAAAGCAATAGAGTTCCAGAAAAACGTCTATTTCTGCTTTATTGACTATGCCAAAACCTTTGACTGGATCACAATAAACTCGAAAATTCTGGAAGAGGTGGGCATACCAGACCACCTGACCTCCCTCTTGAGAAACCTGTATGCAGGTCAGGAAGCAACAGTTAGAACTGGACATGGAACAACAGACTGGTTCCAAATAGGAAAAGGAGTACATCAAGGCTGTGTACTGTCACCCTGCTTATTTAACTTACATGCAGAGTACATCATGAGAAATGCTGGCTGGAGGAAGCATAAACTGGAATACAGATTGCAGGGAGAAATATCAATAACCTCAGATGTGCAGATCATACCACCTTTATGGCAGAAAGTGAAGAAGGAACTAAAAAGCCTCTTGATGAAAGTGAAAGAGGAGAATGAAAAAGTTGGCTTAAAGCTCAACATTCAGAAAACAAGATCATGGCATTCGGCCCCATCACTTCATGGCAAATAGATGGGGAAACAGTAGAAACAGTGTCAGACTTTATTATTTTGGTCTCCAAAATCACTGCAGATGGTGATTTCAGCCATGAAATTAAAAGACCATTACTCCTTGGAAGGAAAGTTATGACCAACCTAGACAGCATATTAAAAAGCAGAGATATTACTTTGCCAACAAAGGTCCATCTAGTCAAGACTATGGTTTTTCCAGTAGTCATGTATGGATGTGAATGTTGGGCTGTGAAGAAAGCTGAGCACAGAAGAATGTATGCTTTTGAAGTGTGGTGTTGGAGAAGACTCTTGAGAGTCCCTTGGACTGCTAGCAGATCCAACCAGTCCATCCTAAAGGAGATCAGTCCTGGGTGTTCATTGAAAGGACTGATGTTGAAGCTGAAACCCCAATACTTTGGCCACCTAATGTGAAGAGCCGACTCATTGAAAAGACCTTGATGCTGGTAAGATTGAGGGAAGGAGGAGAAGGGGACGATAGAGGATGAGATGGTTGGATGGCATCACTGACTCAATGGACATGGGTTTGGGTGCACTCCAGAATTTGGTGATGGACAGGGAGGCCTGGTGTGCTGCAGTTCATGGGTTCGCCGAATCGGAGAGACTGAGCAAGTGAACTGAGCTGAAACCTCTGAAAGGGAGGATAGGTGGAAACAAGTGATGAGTGTCTCAAAGGTGGGCAAAGAAGCTGTAACTTTTCATTGAGATTTGAACGAAGCAGATGAAACTAGATGGCCGTCACTGCCTTCCTCAGAGCACGTGTTTTGTATATCTTCATTGAATGAATGCTGCGTCAATGAGTCCGCAACAGAGAATTTGAGATCATGCCTTTAGTACCTTTTCCTTTCCTTGAAAATGTGCCAGAAAGACTGATCAGACCAAGTGTTTAAACTCACTTCTAGAAAATACAGTCACCAACTCGTCACATCCAGTTGCCTTCTGCAGAGGTGGAGCCTGAATGATGAGTCAGGGTTAGTGGAGAAGGGGCAACATATCGATTTGCTACAAGTGATTTCTCTGACCACAGGAGAGAGCTGTAGACTTTTGGAATTTAGCCTGTTTCCACAAAGTTATATGATAAGACAAAAATTACCAAATTCAAAAGCTACCTGCATTTACCCTAAGTTCTGAGGCACAGTGGCCAGGCTTACAAGATGGTAGCTACCCTGTAGACATGTGCAGGAAGCTTAAAAATGCATCTCCTCTGTCTTGGGTTTGAGCTAGGAAAATTTAGCATGAGCAGCATCTCCACATTAGGGTGAAAATTTTCAAGTTGATTGATAATTGGCTTTTGGAAGCATGTGCCTGAAAGATGGTATGAGAGCCTCAGGGAAAGCCACATACCTAGCACAAAATGGAAACCAGCAGAACTTAGGGTCTACAAGAAATGCAGAGTGCACACAACACCACCACTACACAAATGGGTGTTATCGACCCAGATGAGACTCTAAGCATAACCAGAAGAAAAAGTCTCTTTAACTCCTCCTCGAGACTCTGGCTCTTTGAGGAAATCCAAGCCCTAAGTGATCTGCCTTTTTTCTAGTGACTGACTGTTGCTTTAGAAATCAAGTGCCTCACTGTGTTGCTTTTGGAGCCTATTCCTAGCCAAAGTCTTCTAGCATTAGCCTTTTAGTTTCCTCCTCTGTAGATACAGTGTCTCTCTGTTCACTCCTGTTTATAGAGTACAGTGAACTGGCTTCAGCCAGCCCAAGAAAACATGGCTATCCTAAATTAACTAAATTATTTTGGGGTTTCCAAGGATTGCAGCTGAATCTTCCTGGACTCAGCTCGAGAGAATGAGGTACAAGGGAGGTGCTGATGTTGTTTAATACTTAACGAAATTTCCCAAAGCACTAATAAACATGAGGTCAAAATTATGGCATGATCTTTAGCCCCTAGAGGCCTGGAAGGAATCTTCATGAGAAGCAAGAGTGCTGACTTCCCACAGAAGCAGAGCAGCAGTTAAGGAACATCACACTATCAGTGACTGACTGCTATGATTGTACTTAGGAAGCAGAAGTTTGCAGCAAGATGGAGAGACACTCTTGGTTCTCTGCTCTGGTCCTCTGAAGCACAGATTCAGCCCTATTTAATGCACTCTGCATTCCATTTATCTTTATCACCATTCAGTAGTTTGCTGGCTCTACAGATATTGTTGAGTCCAGACTAGTATGTGACAGGCACAGATTAGCCTCTCAATAAATGTTGGTAAAATGAGTAAATGGAACCTCACCCAGCCTGTAGAATGCAGTGTGCATATGTGTATGGAGGGAGTCTTAGTGGAGATTTTTTTAAATTAATTTTTTTATTGAAGGTTAATTGCTTTACAGAATTTTGTTCTTTTCTGTCAAACCTCAACATGAATCAGCCATTAGTATATATATATATATCCCCTGCCTTTTGAACCTCCCTCCCATCTTCCACCCTATCCCACCCCTCTAGATTGATACAGAGCCCCTGTTAGAGTTTCCTGAGTTATACAGCAAATTCCTGTTGGTTATCTGTTTTACCTATGGAAATGTAAGTTGCCATGTTACTTTTTCCATACATCTCACCCTCTCTTCCCCTCTCCCCATGTCCATAAGCCTATTCTCTATGTCTGTTTCTCCATTGCTGTCCTGTAAATTCTTCAGTACCATTTTTCTAGACTCTATATATATGCATTAGAATCTGATATTTATCTTTCTGTTTCTGACTTACTTCACTTCATATAATAGGTTCTAGGTTCATCCACCTCATCAGAACTGATTTAAATGCATTGCTTTTTATGGCTGAGTAATATTCCATTGTGTATATGTACACAACTTTAGATAATTTTTTAAAGGTATTTTTGCATAGGCTAAATCTTAGAAGAGTTTCACAATGGATAAAGGAAGAGTTATTCCAGAAGGAGGTTGAATCAAACACAAAAGCAGACATATAGATCAACAGGGACCCTACTGTGACTCAGAATGAAACCAGACTGGATGCTGGTAGAAATAAGCAAGGCACTGTTTATAATAGCCAGGACATGGAAGCAACCTAGATGTCCATCAGCAGATGAATGGATAAGAAAGCTGTGGTACATATACACAATGGAGTATTACTCAGCTATTAAAAAGAATACATTTGAATCAGTTCTAATGAGATGGATGAAGCTGGAGCCGATTATACAGAGTGAAGTAAGCCAGAAAGAAAAACACCAATACAGTATACTTACACATATATATGGAATTTAGAATGATGGTAATGATAAACCTGTACGCAAGACAGCAAAAGAGACACAGATGTATAGAAAGGACATGGAAGCAACCTAGATGTCCATCAGCAGATGAATGGATAAGAAAGCTGTGGTACATATGCACAATGGAGTATTACTCAGCTATTAAAAAGAATACATTTGAATCAGTTCTAATGAGATGGATGAAGCTGGAGCTGATTATACAGAGTGAAGTCATCCCCTCTTGTTTTAAATGTTGAATGGCAGACACATCTTATTTTGCTACTTCTAAGCTCCCAGATTTGTTCTCTAAATCAAATGGGGAGTTGCAGTTGGAGGATTCTCTATTTGACTTTTAAGTTGTTTTACTGTCCAGGCCTATTCTTGCACTGATTAAAAATTTCCATTGTCTATAACATACAGATATTTTGCTTGTCTTAGAATTACCTGGAGCAGCATTCCCATTGTGGGGCCCACTGGTGAGAAAGAACAGGTCATGCGTATTCAGAGCTGAGCCCAGGGCCCTTGTGGGGAAAGAGTTTTATTTACACAACATATATACCTTTCGAGTTCTAAGTTTCATCAGGACTGCATCTGGTTCCAGAGAGAGATTCTAAACTAGAATAAGATTTGCCTCTTTACATCCTAATGTCAACATTTGTGTTTGCAAAAAACACTTTCAAAATTCAGGACATCATACAAACATGTTGATACATTTTATAGTGTTATGTATTTGTGGTTCTAAAAACCTGTTTATTATAATTTCACTCTCCTTTTGTGTTTAAAAATGTATGTTTAAAGAACTACATAAGCATATCACAATAATAAAACTACTATGCTTCAGCAAACATATATTTATAAAGCACATAAAAATAACCAGTAAACCGAAGAGAAGCAACTCAGATCATATCAGATTCCACTAAGAAGAAAGGCCTCTCTCTTGTGCCTAGTGTATTTTTAAGGTTTGGCAATACGTGCAGTTTGCAATGTGATATAAGTTTCTGATGTATCCCACCCTTAGTAAAATATCAACTACAGGGGAAAGACATTTGGTGTATAGTCATAAAGTATTATTCTAATGATGGAATGCATGATAGCTATGCTGAGTTTTATATCAAAAAACAAACCTAAATTGAGATCCTTTAACAAGGTCAGGGTGTACACATACATGGCCCAAAATGTAAAGCATTAGAACATGAATAAATTTCTATGAGCACTGCAAATCAAGGACCTCATTCTATCTGAGACATGCATTGCTTAAAGCAAGCAACTACTTTCCAAATTCAGATTGGTTTTTATCCAAACAGAGCAAATAAAATAGAATCAGACGTAAAGGTCAACCAAGAATTCCTATAGAGGCATTTACCCTTTTAAACAATGGCTTTCAATGTAGCATCTTGTATCAGCCAGAACACATGCCAATGTTTAAAAATGGCTCTATCTAGAATATTTACATCTAAATATTTCCCTGAACTCACATGCTAATTTTATGAGTTGACATAATCATGTGAGATTACAGACCCTCAAATGTATCCACCTAAAAAAAACCACAGATCATTATCTTTTTTCTCCATCTCCATCTAATTGTTACAAAAAGTGACTGAGTTCAATGCAAAAGCGCTTTGCTCTTTTTTATTTTTTTAAATTAATTTTTATTTTTTAGCTTGTTTTGCTTTATAATACTGTATTTGTTTTGCTACACATTGACATGAATCAGCCACAAGTGTACATGAACGCCCAATCCCGACCCCCCCTCCCCCCTCCTGCCCCACACCTCTCTTTTAAATAGAGATATTCTATAAACACAACTTATTCACATGTGAAATGCAAACACATATACAACCCCAAAAAGGAAATAGTGCTATCATATGCAGTAATAATAAGTAAAATAAAAGCTATAGCAATTTCTGTTATTTACCTTATTGATATAGACATGAGCTGCTATCATTTCTTGACTCTCTAGCATGTATGAGGTAACATGCTAAGTGCTTTAACTAAATTATATTATTTAATAAACAGCCTCACAAAATAGATGTAGTTATTATATCCATTTTACATATGAGAAATGCAAGGCCTCAGTGAGGCTAATTACCTTGCTCAAGAGCTCATGGATAGTAAGTGCTAGAAGTGAGTTCACCATGGCAGTCTGACTCAAGAGCCCAAGCTACTACCTAGTGAATAGAGTATGATATTTACCCAAAATGTGAACTCTCCTTTAAGAAACAGTAAATTTAGCAACTCATTTTCTATATACTACAGTTAATTGATCAGTGTCTAAACTATCCTATAATATTACACAGTTCTAATTTCTCTCATCATATCATATTTAGACTTTTTTCTAACTGAAGACCAATAACACCAGAACAGAATCCTTATTTTGGGCATAAACAAAGTTAACCAAGAATGAAAGGACAAAGAACACATATTAGATTAAATCATTAGTGAAATATTGTTTTGTGCTTTTCCTACAAAATTTTGGGCCAAACAGTAACTCCCTAAGGTCTCAGTAGTAATTTTTTTTTATCCTACTTGAAGTCCACAATTTTATTATATCTGCTAAATCAGTGAATATTACTGAAATGCTCATATCATGGCTTATATACTGATCTTTAATAGAATGAAACACATTTATCCTCCAGAACTTCTCCTTCCATCCACAGACCTGGTCTCACCTCAGAAGGCAGCTCAGATACATAAAGAGCTCAGATAAACTTTAGTGGCAGCTGACTGACTCTGCACTCCAATCCTACCTACACCATCTAAGAGCTGTGAGACACTGGGCAAATCTCTTAGTTCTTCTGAGACTCAGTTTCCTTTTGTATGAAATGATGATAACAAATAAATAGATAAAATAAATAAATTACATAGGAATAAATAAAATACATAGGAAAAAGGTCACCCTGCCAAATAGGTTGTGCCTATGCTACACATGGAAATTCCATTGCCTTTGCTCCTGGTCATGCCCAGGGAGCATCTCTTACTTCAGCAGACAATAGGTTAGCAGTTCATTAAATCACTAAAGTTTTATTGTTAGAGATCAAGAAACAGAGCCAGACAGTAACCCTTGAGCAGAATTTCTCAGCTAGTAACTGGCAACCTAGAGCTGGGAACCCAGGAGGAATTTTTTTTTTCCCTATGCTCAAGTTCATTATTATGTATTTCTGTCTTTTTGGAAAACAAGAAAACTTATCTTCCATTATCTGAAAATGAACCTATCCCAAAATATTTGAATTCCAAAAGCTAAATCATTATGATTCATATAAATGACAAACTTGAATGAATTTCACATTCCTGGGGATGCAATCTCTTTTAAATAAAATTCTCTGTTTTAGTACATAAACAGTAAATAAGTAAAAATTCTAGGTTTGTATATGTTATAACTCAATTTTATCTCAGTTTTTTGGCTGACGTTTCTGTCAGTTTGGACGTTGGTAGAAACTTAAATGAGCTGATTACATTGGCCAGTGAAGAGAGTTTTTCTGAGTACAATGAACAGAGGGGATTAAAGAGGGAAATGTCAAAAAGCTGCTTAGTGAGAAAATGTTACCATTGTAATACTCATTGTATCCAAGGAGGGAAAATGTATGAACATACACCTGAATCAGACAAAAGAATGAGTTAATTATTGACTTTCATATTTTTCTACTCTAATGATTGTTGATTTAAGAGACATCACATTTTAAAAATAGAACTTGGTTTTTTTTTTGTTGTTTTTTGGAGGAGAAATTACTAGACCACAGGAAAGTATGTGCTAATTCTACAATGCCTCCAAGTTTCTGAAGAGTAATAATATGAAAAATCTGTGTGTCTCAGAAATAAGGAAATGGTATGTGATGATACTCAGAAATATACATATAAAGGAGAATTATGATATGTGGGACTAATGAGGATGGGAAATAGAAAAGGGATCAAAGGAAGGGAATATGATGAAATGGAGCATGATGATGACTTGAGTTATGTATGTACAAGAAGCCGATAGAAGTCTGGTTTTTTCTTACCATGAGAAACTTACACAAATACAAACAAACACAAAAAGAAAGGCTATAACTCATGTAACTTTGATCTGCCTTGCTTCCTTCTTGGGTGCATTCAAAGAAACTACACTCTGGCATCCAAAAAGAAATAGAAAGTAGATTACATCATTATTACTATCTTTCAAGAAAATGTCAAAGGGAAATGATACTCAAAATATGCAGCAATACACTAACTCAGTCCACATTCTCTCACTCTTATCTATTACATTTCAAGGTCTCCAAATTACAATTCAAGACCTCCTCTACCTCAGCCTAATCTTGTTTCTTTTGCCTCTTTCTTCTAATTCCTGTTTGCATCTGTTTATTATTGTGAAATTACCATGCATTGCAAAGAATGTATACAATGCATATGTATCTCGAATAGAGTTTAAAAAATAAATACCTCTGTGCCATCATTCAAGCCTATAGGCTTCTCTAAGACTTTCTTCCACGGCACTAAATTTTGTATTAATCATTGCTCTTTTGGCATACATCTCTAAACAATGTATTGCTTTTGAAATTTATATTAGTAGAAATGTACTTGATATAGTTTTCTATGACGTACTTTTTGTCCTCACTGTGTTTTTGATATGTAACCATGTTGATAAGCTAACTATAATTCATTAATTTTGAGGGCCTTCATTTTATAAATGCACCATACTTTACTTATCTAGTGTACTATTGATGGAAATTTTAGGTTGATTTCGGTTTGGAGCTATCAAGGAAATCCCTGTTATTGATGTTTTATACATATTTCCTGGGGGCATATGCCATGCCTTTGTATGAATATGTCATAGAGTATGGGCATGTTATTTTGTTATCTGATAATTTCAATATCTGTAGGTTTTGAGAGTCTGCTTATATAGTTTATTGGTTTTGCTTATTACACTTCATAGAGACATTGCTGCCGCTTGTTTAGTCGCTCAATCATGTCCAATTCTTTTGCAACCATATGAACTGTAGATTACCAGGCTCCTCTGTCCATGGGATTTTTCAGGCAAGAATACAGGAGTGGGTTGCCATTTCCTTCTCCAAGAGATCTTCCTGGCTGAGGAATCAAACCCACATCTACTTCATTGCAAGTGGATTCTTCACTGCCGAGCCATGGGGGAAATCCTTTTATATAGACATACATGAGTTTGTGAACTCTTATTTCTTGGAGTTTTCTCTTCAGGAATACTTTAAGGTCGGAGACTCAATTTTAGTCTTTCAGACAGCATTTGGGCTTGCTTCTATTCTGTGGCATTATCAGTATGGACCCACTTTAACTTGATTGTCACCTGAGTTTCTATCTGGGCCCCACACTTGTGTTTGTAAGTAGACATCTTAGATTCTTTTCATTCTTTCTCCGCGTTCTATTCAGAGTCAAGCAAAGACACGGAGAATTAAGGTGTCCCTTTAGCAAGTGGTTTTGCCCATGGAGAGTACCACTATTTAGATGGGAAAGGCCCTGGATTTATGAAGGAGTGTCTACTCCATCTCCTGCTCTTCTCTGGTCCTTAGGCTTTGTCTCTTGTTCAAGAAAGTATATCACCGTCAAGACCTGACAGACAGCTCTAGCCCATGTTTTCCTCTCTGGATTCACACTTTTTCTTCAGTTTTAGCCTCTAAGAATTTCTTTTAATTTGTAGCTCAGATATGCTTTAATAACGTGATTATGAAGGAGATCGGCCCTGGGATTTCATGGAAGGAATGATGCTGAAGCTGAAACTCCAGTACTTTGGCCACCTCATGGGAAGAGTTGACTCATTGGAAAAGACTCTGATGCTGGGAGGGATTGGGAGCAGAAGGAGGAGGGGATGACTGAGGATGAGATGGCTGGATGGCGTCACTGACTCCATGGGCGTGAGTCTGAGTGAACTCCGGGAGTTGGTGATGGACAGGGAGGCCTGGCATGCTGCAATTCATGGGGTTGCAAAGAGTCGGACACGACTGAGCGACTGAACTGAACTGAATGATATTTTAGTCAGTAACTTCATGTGTTCTATTCAGGATATCTAGACCACCGTGTTGCTAGCAACTATACTCCTTTTTCTATTTCTGGTGGTTTTTAATTCTGCTACTTCTCCATTTATGATTTCTCTTTAGCTTTCTTTTTAAATTTCTTCATAACTTCTTTAATTTTCATTTCTTATTTTCCCTTGAACCAATGCAGCAGGGTATTACTTAAAGCTGTAACATGTTAGAAAGGAAGAATAGGCAGCTCTGATTTTCTCTTTCCTCAAACATTAATCAGAACTTTGTTATGCATTACCTTACCTCTAATACAGACTCACCACAAGTACCAGCAATATTTTAAAGATCATCTTTAGTAATTGTGCTGTGTGTCAATCTATGTTAAGTGGTTCATAAGCATTCCTTACAAAAAGCATGAAGAATTATTTATTCCTATTTTAAGAATGAATAAACCAAACCATAAAACCTAAAGTAATTTAAGGTCACAGAGCAAATCAAAACTGAATGTTAAATCTGATTTCTAAGCTTAGGGTCTTTTGATGTTGCCTTCCAATTGGGTTAATTAATTCCTGTATATGTTGGTCAATTTGTAACAAGCAAATAAGATATTGGATTGCCTACACAGCTGAATTTATGATTGTTTTCTTAAGACAGACCTCAAAAAGAAACACATTAGTTATTGCCAAAAATTTGTAGCAGGATGCCTGATGAGTGAGTTGGTGGGAGTGGCATTAGACCCTCAGTTAACACCTCATCTAGTTGGGAAGGACACTGATATTCTGGGGAAGATGGCTAGAGTTCCCACTCAACAAACTGCCTTGGGATATTCTTGATGGAATATTCCCACCATCAGTTGCTTTGTCTCCAATATTACTTTTAGGTATGAGGCTGAAGAGAGAGGAAGTTCTGTTACCAAAACAAGCATGCCTGACTAGCTTGGGCCCTTTTGTTCTTAATAAGAAAGAAAATCTGTTTAATACCCCTGCCAGTTTCTTGGGAAAAGAGTTAAGATACAAAGAAGCTTATTTGGGTTATTGGCCTTTGGCTACTTGGTTGGATTTCTTTGGTCACATTAGTCAACAGTTTGTTGGTTTTCATTAAGTTTTAATTAGTGCTAAAGCAATAACCAGGTGCTATTTTAGGTTTTGTTCAACTACCAACAAACTCTAATTCCAGTATTTTAATAAATTTAGCCACTAATGTGGGACTCATTCAGAGAAAGAAATATCAGTCTATCAATAGCACAGCTCCCAGGCTGGATTTACCTTGCCACTCAGGCTTCACTAATGAATGACATTGATTGGCTCTTACAGCCCAGTCTCTGATAATGGGTTATGATTATTTGTGCAGGAGTCAGATTATTTAGTTGTACACACAATGATCTCCCAATAAAATGCCAACCCCTTAAGAATTAGAACACAAAGCAAGGAGCGTTTTGCTATTCAGCATACTTCTCTCTAAATAATTAAAACAAATCCAAGTTGAATATATGGAATGTGAGAGGAATGGGCCATGGAAAGAAAAAGTTAATTGCTAGAATTTTCATTTCCTGAGTTGGCCTATGTTCAGTCAAATAATTATTGTGCATTACTGCAGTACTAGACATATTTGAGATTTCTAGAGATTCATAATATATTTGTTCCAACTTATTAGGCACCTCATCAAGTCTGAATTTTTTTCCTAACTACCTTCTTAACTGATTTTGTATCCTTCCCTATGTTCCAATGTTAGGAGAATAGAAAATTTTCATGGATCTTAACTCACTTTTGCCAACTGTGGCTGGAAGAGAATCTACGAGCCCCTTGGTGTTAGAACTGTCAACATCCTTTGAATGAAGACTCTAAGAGTAAGAAATTTCAAATGGTAAGGACAGATGATGTCCAGTATCCATTTATCAGCAGAGTCATTATAATTGACAATACTTCTACCCCATTCCTTTCCATAGGTAATACAACCTTGACCTGAGAGCTCAGCTCCCACTAGGAACAAGAAGTGTTTTATTCTTTCCTTAAGCCTCAAAACAGAGGGCTTCTCCTAAGTAGGGACTGGAAGTTGTGCCAAATTGAACATAATTATGTATGATGAATTTGTAATACAGGCTAAAACTTGCTGGAAACTCAGCTGAGACCACCAAAATCATTGAGCGGGGTTTGGTCGGAGGCCAACCCTTTATTTGCTAAGCTACAAAGTCTCTAGAGCTTTTATTTGCTCACGAAAATATCTGAATCCAGTACCAGAACCCTTGTCTACACGAAAATGAAATCAGTTTGATGTTGCTTTTCATATGTTCCTTGAAGTACTCTAGGGGATTAAAAGTTGGAAAAAAGAAATGACTTTGGAGTAGAACATAGACAACTCTGGAGGCTAAGAAGATGGAATTTTTCTTGTTTTGTATTTCAAGAAACAAGCAGCCTTAAGTTCAAATCATTTTAATAGGAGAATCTATAATACTCCCCCCAAAGCCTGTAGCCACAAAGACATTTAGTGAAAATTTATTTATAATTTCAAAAGGAGTCATATAAATATTAGATGGAATGGTCAATGAAAAAACTCTTGGTAAACAATTGAGACTATATCAAGAGAAAAAAAATACTAAAAGGAAATATATCAACATTTTAATAGTGGTTATTTTGGACGTGGAATGATTATAGATGATTTCTCTGTTCTTTTCTCTATTTTCTAAATTTTCTATAATGCAAGTTAATATTCTTTATAGCAGAAAAATAAATTTATTGGAAAAGAGCCCTAGATACTTTACAGATGGTTTCGTTTCTTCTCATGCCATTCACATACTGCTGTAAATGTAAACCTGTCGACAGTATGCCTTGTAGAGGCCCCCAAATCAGGGAAAACAATACCATCTTGTATTTTATGTAACTCCTGTACTCCAAAGGGCCTACCACACATTTAAGATGTCTCATTTCATGATTCAAATCACTTTTTTGTTTTTACCACTTGTTAACCCCGAGATTTATTCAGATTCAGATTTATTTGGTGGCACAGAAGACAAAATATGGGAAATGTAAAATTACATATCCTTTAATCCATTTTTCTAAGGAAAAAATGAAAAGATCAGGATGCTGTCCAAGACTTGCTAGTGATAGAACATAGGAAAGGAGACCCATCACCTGCCATTTGAACCCACATATTAATTAATGAGTATGAGTGGGTACTGTCTAACTTTTTATGTCAGATGTTTGATTTTTCAAAACATATTCATCAGGTGCAATGTTTCTCAATAAGAGTGCTATTGGCATTTTGAATGAGCTAGTCCTTTGGTGTATGAGAAAGTCCCATGTGGTGAGTATTGTGTTTCCCAGCTCCTATACCCTGAATTAGCCAGTGATGCCCTCTTCCAGTCATTGGGGTAATTACAATCTTCCCACACCTGCCTCCATTTGCTCATCATCAATAAAGAGTTTCTTACTTTTTACAGTGAAACCAAAGTCACTAGTGCAAATACCACTAGTTCCATCTCACAGAAGAGGGAAATGAAGATCAATGAGTTTAAAAATCTTGCTCAGAATATCCTATATACCTATGAAATAACAGAACCAGAACTGGAACTCAGGTTTCTGACTTCCTACAGTCCAGTACATAGAAACTGTGATAGGATGCTTGAACTCACCTTATCATTCCTTCAACTTGTTTTTATGTAGCTTCTGGATCATATAACTTTACTATGACTGCACACTGTTTTCAATTCAACTCAGTTCTGTCTGGATTTAAAATCACTGAGTGAGAGGAGCAGATGAGGTAAATGCTTAGGGACCAGGAGGATGGAGCATTTCCTATGAAAGCTCCAACAGACACAATGGCTATCCATGAATGCCCAAGGCCTGGGAAACCACATTCTGACTTCCCTTCACTGGGAATAACATCAGTAATAAAAGTACCATTTATTGAGCATTAATTAAGTGCTATATACTCTGCTAGATGCTTTCATCTTAACCCCCACCATAATTTGGAGGATTTATATTATGATGATTGCTTTGGAGCTCAGAAAACTGAGGCCCAGAGAGTTAAGTTAAAACTTCAGCCCAGATGTATCTAATATCAAAGCAGGGTGTGTGTGTGTGTGCATGTGGTGGGGAGTGGATATTAACACTGATGGGTGGAGACTTTTGGTATGATGCCAACACTTTATGAGAAACACCTTTAGACAGATTAAAAATAGTATATGGTGGTGGTGGTTTAGTTGCTAAGTCATGTCCGACTCTTGTGACTCCATGGACCATTGCTCACCAGACTCCTTTGTCCATGGTATTCTCTGGCAAGAATACCGGAGTGGGTTGTCATGCCCTCCTCCAGGGGATCTTCCTAATCCAGGGATCAAACCCAGGTCTCCTGCATGGCAGGCAGATTCTTTACCACTGAGCCACCAGGGAAGTCATTATAGTATGAATGATGCTTAATCCCCTGGAGGAGGGCCTGGCAATCCACTCTTGTATATTGGGCTTTCCTGGTGGCTCAGTTGGTAAAGAATCTGCCTGCCATGCAGGAGACCTGGGTTTGATCCCTTCATTGGGAAGATCCCCTGGAGGAGGGCATGGCAACCCACTCCAGTATTCTTGCCAGAGAATCCCATGGACAGAGGGGCCTGGTGGACTACAGTCCATAAGGTAGCAAAGAGTCAGACATCACTGAAGTGACTTAGCACACATGCATACATGCTTAATCTATACCATACATGACGAAAATGGCTGAATGCACAAAGATAGGTGAGACCTGAAAACCCAATTTTGGTGCACAAGAAAGCAAAGGGTATAGTCACCTCCCTGATTATTGGCAAGGATTCTGATTCAAGTGTGTCCCTGCAAGGAAAATACCATCTTTAGTGAGCATGTTTGTGTTAAGCATTGTCCTTACTCTTTGTGGAACTATCTCTAGGGGAAAAATAGCACATTATTAAACCACATGTCACCAGTGAATGATCTACTCACATAACTATCCATCAAAGATTACAGTAGGCCAAATATTCTTAAAACAATTGGACTCTGGGGGCAGAGGAATGGAAAAGATAGGGGTTGAAGGAATCAGGAAGGGCCTATGGGAAGGGAAGGGGGTTACTTCACATATAAAACTCCCAAACAACACAATCCAGGACCAGCCTTATTTTGTACTAGAAAAGTCCTGCAGCTCAGTGGGTGCATGGATGTGTTTGGATGTGTGCCATTTAATTGAAGAGTTATTAAAAAAATGAAATACTGAATAAGTTGATATTTACCATAGTTTATTGACTAAGAGCATGACAGTATATCTGACTATGATATGTACTCCAATAAAGGATTCAAATTTTCTGAAATCACAGAAATTTAATAACCCCTCCTCTCTGCTGTGACTCTAAATCCTTGTTTTAGATGATGACAACAATCTGTACTATTTAGCACATGATACTGGGAATCAAATTCTTTATGATCTTAACTGAAAACATGTTCACACCAAAATTTATACATGGTTGTTCATAGTAGCATAGCTCTAATAGTCCTGTAAGGGAGTAGTATTCAGGTATAAAAAGGAATGAAGTATATACTACACAACATGGATAACCTTGAAATCATGATGCTATGTGAAAGAAGCTAAACACTAAAGGCCACATATTATATGATTCCATTTATATGAAATATCCAGGATAGGCAAACTCACAGAGACAGAAAGCAGATTAGAAGTTGCCAGGGAATAGGAGGAGGGGTGGAATTGAGAGGGACTGCTTAATGGTTATAGAGTTTATTTTGGGGGTGATGAAAGTGCTTTGGAATTAGTGGTGATGGCTATGCAACAATTTGGATATGCTAAAAACCACTGAATTTTATACTAACACCATGAGTTTTTCATGAATTTTAGCTCTATTTAAAAACTACCCCCAAATGTCCCTAACTTTCCTATGGAGGGATCAAATAATGGAAAAACCATTGAAGCCATCTATCATTTCTTCCATGTTCTATTCTTCAACACATGGGAAAAAAAAGTTGACTAGCATTCTTTAAGTTCTCCTAAAGGAAATCAGTCCTGAATATTCATTGGAAGGACTGATGCTGAAGCTGAAATTTCAATACTTTGGCTACCTGATATGAAGAACTGACTCACTGGAAAAGACCCTGATGCTGGGAAAAATTGAAGGCAGGAGGGGATGACAATTGAAGGGGACGACAAGAGGATGAGATGGTTGGATGGCATCACCAACTCAATGGACATGAGTTTGAACAAGCCCCGGGAGTTGGTGATGGACAGGGAGGCGTGGTGTGCTGCAGTCCATGGGGTTGCAAAGAGTCAGGCACGACCGAGCAACTGAACTCATTAAGCTCTTCTGCATGCCAGGCACTGCAACATGACTCATGTATTTCTCATTTGATTCTCACAACAACCCTAAATAGGCTACTGGCAACCTTACCGTACCGATGAAAAAAGTGAGGAACCGATGTGACCACGGTCATATGTCATCTAGTGAATGGAAGAGGGAAGGTTTGACCTGTGTAGGTCTATAAGCCCAAAGCCAACACTCTCATTCACTACTGAACCCCTTGGAAAACACTGTGAAAAGGAGATTTAGACTGAGCAACAATGAAGTAAAATATTTACTGCCTTGGAGTCTAATCCACTGTGTGAGGGGTGGAGGTGTGGGAAGTAGGATATCAGGATCATTCTACTAAAATAATAAACTTAGAGATGAACTTGCAAGATTGCAGTGAATGACAACTCTTCCTCATTTTCATGTTTTCCTGTATTTTCATTTCCAAGGCTATGGAAAAACAAATGAAATACATATTCTACCTTGTAGCTGGCAATACTTACACAACTGTGCTTTTGGCACTGTATTTGACTCTACTTGGGAACAAATACATAACTGAGGGAAAAATCCAGATGAAGAAAGAGAATTAGATTCATATTCTGAAATGTTATCCTTATGGAAACTTGAAATCGTGAAAAAAAAAAAAAATCCAGCAACATCACAGGAACCCTTAAGGCTAATCTCTGGTTACAAAATACCCAAAGAACTCTAGGAAGCATTTGAGATATTCTTGAGTTAGAAAAATCCTGATCTAGAACTCCTTGCCCTCTGGGAATCCATGGGAATAGGCATGGAAACTCAATCTTTATCCTTTATCAACTTTCTGCTCAAGTAAACAGAGTTTGTTAATAATACTTCTACCAAAGGAATTACCGATGGTTGGGCCACAGCCTATCTTTAATTAAAGCCTTAACCAAAGCTTTCAGTTTTCTCAGCAGGATTCTTCTGAATTAACTGGGGGGAAGAAAACATTGCACAGTGGCCCTACTTATATTTTCAATCAAAAGTACCCAAAGGTGAGGTTTCTCATTAGAGCATATACACTCAAGGGCCCTTTCTATTAAAATACCTTCCCTCATGTATTTCAGACCGTCAATAACTTCTTGGAAATTTGGAGAGAAAATGCCCTGGTATGACTCTCATGTATGTGTGCTGGGGACATGGGGTCAATGACAAATTTAAGGTCCCTCAGCTTGGATAACACTGTTTGATATGTATTCAAAGAGCTAGTGTGAATGTTACTACGAAGTTGTAGGAATCACCAGAGCAAGTTGTGCTGGGAGTGGTAGACTTTTAAAGTCAAAGTAGATTTCAGCAGAGAGGTCTTCAATGTGTGCAGTATGTGAAAACTTTTATGATTTTTGGAACATGAATCAATAGGCTACAAATCTTTCTTTCTCTGTGAGGCCTATTAGCAACTTGCAGTAAATTTTCCATCCTTTCAGATCCCCTCCTGCTGCCTTCTCTTTCTGAAGATGGAGCTTCTTCCTTACTTTCTGAAATGTGTCAACTTTATTGATTCATTTTAACACCTTCTAGGAAGTAGCGCAAAGTGGAGTACAGATGCTCTTTTTAAATAGAAATAGGTATTGAGTAGGGGGTCACTGGCAACCCACTCCAGTACTCTTGCCTGGAAAATCCCATGGACCGAGGAGCCTGGTGGGCTGCAGTCCATGGGGTCGCTAAGAGTCGGACACAACTGAGCAACTTCCTTTTCACTTTAAACTTTCATGCATTGGAGAAGGAAATGGCAACCCACTCCAATGTTCTTGCCTGGAGAATCCCAGGGGTGGAGGAGCCTGATGGGCTGCCGTCTATGGGGCCACACAGAGTCGGACACGACTGAAGCGACTTAGCAGCAGCAGCAGGGGCTTCCCAGGTGGCGGTAGTGGTAAAGAATTCGCCTGCCAATGCAGGAGACATGAGAGATGTGGGTTCTATCCCTGGATCGGGAAGATCCTCTGAAGAAGGGCATGGAATCCCAGTCCAGTATTCTCGCTTGGAGACTCCCATGGACAGAGGAGGCTGGTGGGTTACGGTCCATGGGGTCACAAAGAGTTGGACACTACTGAAGCGACTTAGCAGAGACGTGCACACACACACACATACAGAGGTATTGAGTAGGTGATGAAAATTTTAGGGTAGAGATAAAATAATTTTTTAGTTAAGAGTCATTACTTAGCTTAGTCAGGGAAAGTAAAATAACTAAAAAAAAATAAAATAAGCCTGATCCAAACAACCCTTTTAAGGCTGGGCTGTTAGTGGAAACTCTACACATTTACTAAATAAGTTCAGGAACATGTCCCCCTTTAAGAATATTTATAGACTTCTCTAAAATAAAATGGAGTTTTGGATACTGTATATCTTTCCCTAACTATAAAAATGTTTCAAAATAGCTTTAGAAATATACTCTCATTTATATTTGAAAAGAGGTTTTAAGATTTTAAGAATCTTTCTTGCAATGAAATAGCAAATGAGCTGGATGAAAACACCACCTCCAATTTTTGAGCCAGGTTGGTGTCCTACTGGCACTCCTAAAAAACACATATTGAGAAATCCTAAGCCATTTGATGAACCTATTTTTGACTTTCTATAGAAATCAAACTATATCTCTATATAATTTATATTATACCTTTCTGCCATTAAGAATTGCTTCTAGAAGTTCAAGGATCTTCAAGTGACTCGTGTTTTGATTAATATTTTTATGGCACCATCTGAGAAAGATGGCAATATTACGAAGAAAGCAGCATCTCAAAGAAGTGAAAGAGCAGGATCCAGGAACCTCATCAGTGAGGGTCTCCCAGGCCTGGCCTCCAAACCAGTGATTTCCAAACTCAGTCTTTCTGGAGCTCTATGGAATGCAGCAGGGAAAGTTGGGCAATATCAAGGTATTTTGTCTCTTTCTACAGTCTAAATGGGATTCCCTGGTCGTTCAGACAGTAAAGAATCTGCCTGCAATACAAGAGACCTGGGTTCGATCCCTGTGTTGGGAAGATCCCCTGGAGAAGGGAATGGCAATCTAATCCAGCATTCTTGCCTGGAGAATCCCACAGACAGAGAAGCCTGGTGGGCTAAAGTCCATGGGGTCGCAAGGAACCAGACACAGCTGAGCGACCAACACTTTCACTTTCATAATCTAACTCTCTATTTATCACCCATAATCACAATAGACACACATTACTTCCCACCTTCTACATCTCCATTGCTTCCTCTTTGCACTAATATCACGTTTTATCTTCCATTTTCCTCTTTAAAAATGGAGAGAGGAATAAGAAATCTTGAATCTATAATACACCAGTGATCTCATTGTGTCAGGGGAAATGAGTTCTCATTTAAAATAAAAAGACTATTCATCATAGCAACAAAGTGTCTGACCTATTTCTCCATATGAAGACACGTTTATTTATGGACTTTGTGGTTAGTAGTTGCTAAAGAAACTAACAATGAAATGAACATAACATAACCAGAGGTATGGACAAAGATGTATGTATACTAAGTATTTATTTGTACTAGCAAAAACTCTATATCTAAAAATGGAGAAGGAAATGGCAATCCACTCCAGTACTCTTGCCTAGAAAATCCCATGGATGGAAGAGCCTGGTAGGCTGCAGTCCATGGGGTCACGAAGCGTCAGACACGACTAAGGTGACTTAGTAGCAGCAGCTATATCTAAAAGTATAGCAATAGATGATTAGTTAATTAAATTATGGTATATCCATACAAGGGAATACTATATAACTACTTAAAAAGGTGATATAAATATTTATTTATAACAGGAACATACATGCCATATATATTTATTGTGGAAGGAAAACTGTGCGGAATATAATCCATTTTTGGCAAGGAAAAAAAATTAGTATTTATAGTAACGTACAGGTATAGAAGAGTCTGGAAGAATATACCCTAAACTATTAGCATTAATTTCTATTTTTATGAGATTACATTTTGACTTTTTCAATATTTCTTTATATTTGATAGCATCTAAGTTTTCCTGCAAAAGGCATACATTACTTTTTATAATCAAGAGAAATAATAAGGCTGTTCTGATTTTGGAGGAAAAAGCAATTGAATTTTATACACACACACACACACACACACACACACACACAGATGGCAACAACAGGTTTATGCCTTATAACCTGTGAAAATAGAAACCATGACTATGACTTTCCATTGCCCCCTGGTGGAGCAATATAAAAATTTTATGTGTATCCTTACCAGCTAATTTTAACCCATGAAATGTTTGAATCCAAAGTTAGATCAATGCCAGCTTTATGACCAAGGGAATGTTTGTTATTTCATCCTAACCTAATACAGTGGATTAAGACAAGAAACATCTACTTATTCTCAATAAACAATTACCAATGTCCCTGAATTTACCTAAAACTTACATAAAGCTATCAATCCTGTTCACTTGGAGGTAAATTCCTCATAGCAAGCTATTTTAGGCCTTAGTGTCTGCTCCAGGTTTGGTCACCAAAGAACACAAGTTCAGGATTAAGGCTGATTTACTTTAATTTCTCCAGGGCTTCCCTGGTGGCTCAGACAGTAAAGAATCTGCCTACAATGTGGGACACCTGGGTTCGATCCCTGGGTTGGGAAGGTCCCCTGGAGGAGGACACTCTGGTATTCTGGCCTGGAGAATCCCCATGGACAGAGGAGTCTGGTAGGCTACAGTCCATCAGGGGGCACAGAGTTGGACACGGCTGACAACTAAGGACAATTATAATTTCTTTTGAGTTTAGAAAAAGTACATACTGGGAACCATGTTTGGTACACACTGAGTTATGTGAGTATCAACCACTGTACTACAACTACTCTTTTTGCATCTAAGATAAAGAAGCACTCACTGCAAAGATATCCATGAGATGAGTATAGATTAGTTCCTTGGTGCCTCCCTGTTCCCTTATACAGGCATATCTGATGTTCTGTGGTCAAGGACGGCCACAGGGAGCGAGATACCACCACACTGGAGGAACCCGGAATGGAGGACTTACTTTTCTGGGAGTGCCTGCTCAACACATCATGCTGACACTCAAGGGTCTACACTATTATCACATAAGGAATTTTCAGCTTGCCACATTTTCTTTCTCACTTCCTTAAGGGCCTATGGTGGGCTTGGTCATAGCCTACCAAATATATATATTTGCTTTTGTATACAAAGAATGTCTCTTTTAGACAGTCTCTTTTAGACTTAATGTCTCATTAAGAAAGATGTTCAACAGAGGTTGTATCCTGTTGGGGAAGTTAGGTGACAGGGGAATAGGGGTGGAAGCTGACTTCATTTTTCCTATATACCTTTTTGTTACTTTTATTTGTGTACCCTGTGTCTGTATCACTAATCAAAAATGAAATAAAAGCTTTTGATGGTTTGTTATACAGAATAGATTGAAACTGCTTGATACAGTATACATTTTTAGATTGGGTTGGCGAATAGAATGATACATTACCAGTACAAAGGCAGAGGGACATGAACACTTAGGAAGTTATCTTAAGTACTGGGATATAGAAAAGAAAAAATTTTAAATAATCCCTAATCTGAAAGCTGCCAGGCTCCTCTGTCCATGGGGATTCTCCAGGCAAGAATACTGGAGTGGGTAGCCTTTCCCTTCTCCAGGGGCTCTTCCTGACCCAGGGATCAAACTCTGGTCTCGCATATTGCAGGCGATTCTTTACCATCTGAGCCACAAGACAACAATAATGTTTTATACGCTTCAAAACGTTATAAGAGTAGATCTCATGTTAAGTGCAGAGAAGGCAATGGCACCCCATTCTAGTACTCTTGCTTGGAAAATCCCATGGATGGAGGAGCCTGGTAGGCTGCAGTCCAAGGGGTCACTAAGAGTCGGACGTGACTGAGCAGTTAACTTCACCTTCACTTTTCACTTTCATGGACTGGAGAAAGAAATGGCAACCCACTCTGGTGTTCTTGCCTGGAGAATCCCAGGGACGGGGGAGCCTGGTGGGCTCCCATCTATGGGGTCACACAGAGTCAGCCAGGACTGAAGCAACTTAGTAGCAGCAGCAGCTTTTGCCATCATAATAAACAAAAACGTTGTTAAATCCCACCAAATACACAGGTGCTAGGACAACAAATTACATCTATTATTTCTCACAGCTTTTAAAGAAGCTACAAATTCAGTGATTATAATTGAACAACTAGGTCATCCTTGACATTTGAAACCATTGTCCATGGTCCTTAACTGCCAAGTGAAATGTAAAAAAATATTTATATAAAATGTTTTCTCTTAAAAATTTCTCTAAATTTTTTATCACAAAGAGACCCTATACTACACTGGTTGCTTTAAAGAATGTGGTGTCAGGAAGACTATTACACAATTTTTAATGGATTATTAATACAACAAATATTCTTCTTCAGAATATTTAACTGAATTTTAGTTCAGTAAGGAAGTATGATCCAGTATATCCAAGTCTATAACTAGAGGGAGCTGATGAGAAGGGAGGTCAAGTTTAAGCTTTCTGGGGGGTCTAACCTCTGTTTCAGCAAGACTTCTTTCCCCTTTTGGCCTGAACTTACTAAGCATTTGTAATTATATTTAAAAAATATAATGTGCTATCACATGCCAGCACTGCCTTGCCCCTGCTTGAGAACTGGTATTACTAAGTGTTCTCTCATCATCTTTCCCAATACTTTTAGAATCAAAAACTAATGAAATGCAAGAGTTCTTATTTATGTGTTCCTCCTCTGGTCAAAGATATGACTAATCATGCCTTGCGAGTGAATCATTAAAACTCTATGAAAACCATCCACCATGCAGCTTAAGTACCTTTTATAAATTGTTTTTTTAAAAAGAAGAGGTTTGGACCACACACAGACTTTTTTTTTGTCTTTCATCTTGAAAGTTTTTTTTTTCAATCCTCCCAAGGAACCTGACCTGCTTTAAATCTTCCTCTGCCAGATGAGGTAGTGTCTTGCATCACCTTATTAATCTAGATGCAAGGTATTTGCTTCAATGTGTGTTTAGGCAGGCTGCTTATTATTTAATGTCTTCAATTCAGTTATTTCAAGGCAGTGTGGGTACAAATGGACTAAGAAATCCAGCCCCATGCGAGATACAACTTGTGTCTCTATTGCTAAAAGGTACATACAATAAAATTAATTCCAAATATACACACCGTCATATGGTGCCCTTCCAATGCTCCTCAGACACAGTCCTATGAAGTTCTCACCACCTTTTCTCCTTATAGAAAATTTTGAGACTATTACAGACTGCATTTTGCCTTGAGACTCGTGAAGTTGTCCTGCCAATTCTATAAAAGAGTGAGATGAAAAACTCCTTACCAATTCACTCATATCTCTAATAATGTGAAGTCTCTGTCTGGACAAAACAAAACCTGTTCCTCTTCAGGTAGAGGAAAAATGGAAATTCCAGAAATTACAATCTTATTTTGATGACTTCCAGTGTGAGATAATTAACGCCAAAACATACTCTCCAGGGCTTTCTTTATTCCTCCAAATCCATATGTGGAATCCAGAACACACCCAACTTTCCATTCTGGCAACTGTCTTGTATTTCTAGACTTAAACTCCTAGGTTTTCGAAGAAATATGTATTCTCCCTGCTCCTCTCCTCTCTCGATAGGCAACAAATTCACCTTAACCTTTATTTCAGACATTGGGTGTGGGTTAGGGGGGAGGCAGAAGGGAAGAAATGGCTTCACATTTTCTTCATGGGATTTCTTCCTACGTCCTGATGTTTTCCATTGGGGCTGAATTCCTCCAAGTGTACAATTTCTTTTCTTTTTCCTTCTTTCTTTTCTTCCTTCCTCCTTTCTTTTTCTCTCTCTCTCCTTCCCTCCCTGCCTCTCCCCTCGCCTTTCACAGTAGCAGACCTCTCTCCAGGCACCTGAAAGAATAAAGCAGCTGTTCCAAGGTGGGCAGCCTGGCTTCCACTGTGCCACACGCAGCAGCACCAACAGCATTCTGTGGTTCTTACACACCCGGGGGCCAGGTGGGGATGTATCAAAAGAAGCTGGGGGAAGAGACTGCGTGACGGACCATTTGCCACCTAGTTAAAGCTCCTTTCAAATCTGCTCCTTCTCCTCCACCTCTTTGGGGGTCTTTTCCACCTGGGCTGTGCCGGTGTCCAGGTTACTGCAGGCTGCTACGGCATCCGTGGTGGGCTTCTTTTTTTTTTTTTTTGTCTTCAGAAGACTAGGCTGAAAGGAAGTTAGAAAGCTTCCTTCAGACTATATTTGGGCCTAGTGTCTTTCTGAAAGCTAAGTGGACCAAGGAGATGGTGGGCAGCCATCCCCCCCCTTTAAGATCAGCCCCATGAGTGGCTCGTGGTCTAAAGCACTCTGCAGGGTCTGTGCCCCAGTGCAGGCTGACACAGGAATAGCTCAGTTTTACCATGATTACTTCTCCTCTGGCTCCCATAGGCTCATCCATCCATTGAATTCTCCAGGCAAGAATACTGGAGTAGGTTGCCATTTCCTCCTCCAGGGGATCTTTCCAACCCAGGGATTGAACCCAGGTCTCTTGCATTGCAGGCAGATTCTTAACCAGCTGAGCCACCAGGGAAGCCCAATTATATTCTAACGTGGAGGAAATGAGTAAATGTGTTCCTAGATTTGATTTTTCTGAAGCTGGTAGAGGAGACTAGGAAAGGGTATCAAATCATCACTCTCCACTTTCCTCTGAGGCAGAGGTCTCCTCTGGGGATCTCTTATGCACCAGGGAGCTGCATTTACGCCTGACTAAATCGAAACAAAAAGACCTCAGGATCACTCTTCTTATTCAACAACAACAACAAAAACAGCTAATCAGTTCTAAACCAAGGTAAGGACAAAAGTTCAGCCTTCTAGAAAGACACAAAAGCAGGACTGGAATACAAAGCTTCAGACACCTAAACTTATGATTTGCTTTTAGCTAGAGGCAACCCACTCTAGTATTCTTGCCTGGGAAATCCCATGGACAGAGGAGCCCGG
The DNA here is from genome assembly GCA_006408695.1 of Aepyceros melampus. Lineage (NCBI taxonomy): Eukaryota > Metazoa > Chordata > Mammalia > Artiodactyla > Bovidae > Aepyceros > Aepyceros melampus. Next base: position 113,460 of record SJXQ01005848.1, read on the forward strand.
TGGGCTACTATCCATGGGGTTGCAAAGAGTTGGACATGACTAAGGGACCAACACTTTCACTTTGATAACTACCTGTAGCCTTTGGGCACTCATTTAAATAAATTCATAAACTGTGATAAACAGGATGTAGCTGTCCAAGTTTAAAGTTCTTTGTGATGTGCTCTCATTGTTTTTCAAGTTGCCTAGGGAGATAACAGTGGGGGCATGAATCATGTGTGTCTCATTTACTCAGGAGTACAATCAACAAATACAGTCAGAATGCTGGTTAAGAAGGCTAATTCCAGAGACAGGCTTCCTGCATTCAACCTTGCCTCTGCCTCTGGAAAATGTAGGACCATAGAAAATTATTTAAGCTCTTTGTGTTTCACTTTCCTCAACCTTGAAAAACAAGTACAATAGTAGTACTTACTGAACAAGGTCATTACAAGGATTAAATGAGATAATAGGGGTAAGATTTAGTAGAATGACTGGAAAACAATACTTGCTTAATAAGATGATTATTCTTTTACAGAACTGTTTTACTATATAGAGGTATAATATTGTGATTTTATATAACTATAAAATAATTATTTTAGAGTAATTACTTTAAAATGAGACTTCCCAGGTGGCTCAGCTTGTAAAGAATCTGTCTGCAGTGCAGAAGATGAAACATGGGTTCTATCCCTGAAGTGGGAAGATCCCCTGGAGAAGGAATAGCAACCCACTCCAGTATTTGTGCTTGGGAAATCCCAGGGACAGAGCAGCCTGGCAGGCTACATACAGTCCATGGGGTCACAAAAAGCTGGACACAGCTAAGCAACTAAACAACAACAATTACTTTAAAACAGCCTGATAGCTTAATAGCAAGTGACTTGGATGAAGAAAAGAACCTGGGTTCTTGCCTTGGCTCTGCAGCTTTTGGGTCATGATACCAGGAGAGAGATATCCTCTCTGATCTCAGGTTTTTCAACTGTAAAATGCAATAAGCTGTTGATACTTGATACTATTTCTAGATCTTTCTAAGGATCTGGAACTTAATGTGTCCATGACATAGAGAATTTATTTACTATGTAGCAATCATCATACTTTACATGCATCTGCTTACTTAAATGTAACAAAAACATTCCCATTTTACAGATGGTGTCAGTGAGGTTTACTTACAGGGATTAGGCAATTTGCCCGCCATCCTAATTCCCAACTGGCAGTGCAGAAATTGTATTCGGGTCTGACCGACTCCATGTGCTGGCACTAATCACCATGTGCTGCTCCCAATGGGTCCCAATGGGGACCCATTAATGAAGTAACAATGGTCTCTGTTTTAACCACCCAAGTAAGTAAAAGTCCATTATAAACGGAAAATACTAAATCAGTTCCCTATTAGCCACAATGGCCATTTTCACTCCTAAAAAGATTAATAAGTGTGAGAAGCTTGATTTAAATCTACAAATGGCCAGAGAGTAAACTAACACAGGTCTGTTTTGGAAGGAAGCTTTTAAAGGCCAGAACTCAGCTTTTCGAGTTAACGGGACTCAAGCTTTCAATGCTTTCCTTTCTCCTTCCCTTTAACTAAACTCAACTTTGTATTTTTCATCTTGTTTTTGGAATCTTTCCAAGTCACCTCTGTTAAGAAACACAAGGCCCTTGGCACTGAACTTTTGGGACGGTGCCCACATCTGCCTCTGGATGTCTGCTTGCCTAACTTTGATGCTGCATTCAACACCTAACGTAAAACAAAGCAGGGCTTGAGACAAAAAGCTACTCAGTACGATGGATCCAGCTCACCAATCAGTGGCCTCAGTGATAAATATCATGAGCAAAAGAGGCCTGAAAACCCCCAAAGAGTTCAATATTTCAAGGCAGGGCCAACCGATTTTCATTTAGTGGCAGAAAAAGAGCAGTGCTACATTACAGAGGAAGAAAGGAATAAATGACAGTGACAGTCATGCTGATTGTTTTTTTTTTTGTTGTTGTTGTTAAGTAATTCTGAAGCATTCTAACTATGTTGGTGCCCCATAGATCCTTCCCAGAGCTCAAGAGGTTTGGTTCCTATTCATATATGTTCTTTTATTTATAAAAAGGTTTTCATTTTGACATGATAACTCCATTTCAAATGTGAAATTCTTCTTTGCTTTAGTTCTTTAGATTTAAATATGTCATTCATCATCTTGGTGGTCCCAGTAAACTGCCCTGGAATTCTCATCCCAGTTTTCAATAGTTACGTATCCATCCATATGGTAACAATCTTACCACAACCAAATTCCTGCTACCAGAGACATCAAATAGTTTAACTTCACCCCACACCCAGGATATTTCCTTGTCTCTTAAGTAGGAAATTTCAATCTCTAAATCATCAGGATAGAATAAATATGATACAAACTAAAGTAATATGTTCTATTGAATGTACCCTATTGTACCTTTTGAAGAGAGGGGGTAACCACTTATACATAGGGCAGAAAAAAGCAGAAGAGACTGGGGAGTATTTCTGTTTCAAACAAGATGAACCTCTACAAAACTTGGAGAACTGAGTAAAACAATCACCATGGCTGAAAAGCAGACTTCTGCAGCAAGGGCTCTGCGTGTTTGCCTCTGAACAATAGCTTTCTTATTCTAGGATCCTGAAAGAAGTCTGAGATGAGGAATCGCTTGCATTGAAAAATGAATGGAGGTAGAAGAATGTGCCAGGGCCGCCAGGTCCTGACAGATCACCCCCAGGCTCAAGCTCTGTCAGTGTCGGCTTGAGGCCCTCAGTATATCAGCAGTAGCTAGGTGCGATGGCTGCGAAAGACTCAGGTAGGAACCAGGTAGCCTTGGTTCTTTCCCTGTCCTCCTGTTAATTAGATTTTCTGGAAATCTTCTAGCTTTCTGTACTTCAGTTTCCTCATTCGAAAAGGAGAGAATCCAACTCACCAACAAGGTCATTTTTATTTCTAAACTTTCTGCTGGGTGCATTTAATCAAGTGGGACTTCTTCTACATACCTAGCTGAATCAGAGCGAATTACAGAAGCTACCATTTCTTACATGATACCTGTTACAGGCACTGTGCTAGAGCTTTCCCTATGTGATCTCTAACCTCCCAGAGCCTTCTCAGGTTGATATGATTCCCATTTTACAGATGAGAAAACTCTAAGCTGCTTACAGTCACTAAACTAGTTAAGTGACAGGCTGGCATGAAACCCAAACAGTCCTTACTCCCAAAGCTCGGGATGTTTTGCTGCCACACAATGACCAGTGTCCAACCCTGCTCTGAGGGGGTCATTGCGGGAATACCCAACGTTCCCACCAGGCTACCTATATGCCATGTCCAGGAACATGAGGAATCACAGATAGGGACAAACTCATCCACAAAGCAGAATAACAATGAGATTGCCTTTTAAATGCAAGACTTAAGATTTGTAAAGTACTTCGATTAGTATATGGCATATGGTAACATAAAAACTTTCCAGGTGGTGTCAGTGGTAAAAGAATCCACCTGTCAGTGCAGGAGATGCAAGAAACCTGGTTTGATCCCTGGGTGGGGAAGATCCCCTGGAGAAGGAAATGTAACCCACTCCAGTATTCTTGCCTGGAGAATCCCACGGACAGAGAAGCCTGGTGGGCTACAGGCCATGGGGTCACAGAGTCAAACATGACTGAGCACACACACAACGTAACAACTATAGATGTGTTTGCTATACAAGTTCAAATAAATAAGAACCTTCAAGAAGCAGAAGACTAATGAATGTGTAGTCTTAAAGAGCCAGAGGGGAGCTACAGATTGGAAGGGACTGGAAGCTGGGAATGGGGCCGGAGCAGCAAGAGCAGGAGTGAAGTGAGAGGGCCAGGCTGACTGCCGTCAAATAATCTGCAGTCCCTAACCTGTGGTTTTGTTTCGTGTTTGCTTGTTTGTCTTTTCTGGACATATTGTACTTGAATGGGTCTCCTTACTCCTCCCTGTCATTGATTTGGGGTCACTTGCCCCTTGCGTTTCCAGATGCTGAAGGGCCAACTCCTTAGCTTGGAGTTCTGTGTAGTGGCCACGGTCCTGCGAAGAGGAACCCAAAGGTAGCTACCACAGAAGCAGTTCCTCCCGCTTCTGAGATGCAGGTTCATGAACCTGTGTGTCTTCCTGATTTAGGCAGTGGTCGATATGCTGTCTGACCTGTGGATACTCTTGACAGGGGACTGGGTTCACAGAGGGAACTAAGTCAGAATGAAGCTGTTCATGAGGAAAGTGCTGCACTATTTCTGGGGGAAAAGACTCAGCTCCAGGGATGAAACAGGCGGGTCTGAGTCACCTGGCTACTTTCATCATATCTGTCAGAAGCCAGGACCATCCCTTTGAGCTTAGTGGAGACACGTCTACCAGGCCTCAGAAGAGGCCCTCCAGAGGAGAACTCCGCTTAAACGGCTTCATCAGATTGACTAGAGAGATTCCAAACTCCCCTGCTGAGCTTCCTCCCAAGCCCCCTGATTTCTGAATTCAGATCAAGTCTCAGATGTCAAGTATGTGGTGTGGTCAGACTTGGCACCTGTTGCTATTCATGTCGTCCCCACCCCTACCTCAGTGTGGTTGATTTAACCACCTTGTGGATCTGCTTACACCTTTTCTAGGATTGTAACATTACTTCTTTATCAGCATTAATGGCCAAAGGCAACTCTGGGGTTCAACGCCCCTTTCCTCATCATCCCAAGTATTCAGGATGGGTCCATTCTGCGTGGAATGCCAGAGTTTCTTCTATCATTGTTATCAGCAAAACCTATTTGTGAATCTCACATATGTATCAGCCATTTAAAAATTACCAAATTTAAAAGACAGTATAGATATGGTTCCAAAGATGTTGATAGAAATAATTAAAGTGTTAACAAATAGTGAAAGGAAAAGTTAGATTACCTCTTTGAGGATCTAAATAGTTATTATGAGAAGGAAGCAGGGAATAAATGAAAATTAAATCAACTTCAGTTTAAGATATTTCAGTTAAAAGAATTTCAGCATGGGTGGGAATCCTACATTTTAGTGCTTAATGAATTTTCTACTCTCACGACAAGAAGAGTAGGTTGTACATTGCATAAACATTCTTTAAGACTACCAGTGTTTCCTTGAAACATATGAAGTAAATTTTTGGAGGGAATGGATGGTTTAACACTCTGTACTAAACATGAGGAAATGAAGTTTGATTCCATTAAGAGACATTCTACTGGACCTCAAGAGAGACTTCCATACAAGGAATTATGAAATTTGTTTCCCAAGACAGTAAATATGCCTATCACATTCTTCAGAGGTAATGCTATTTTATTAATAGTAACAGATTGAGTTTGGAGTTCCTGCATTAAAGTCAAAGACTTATTCCCAAACATGAATGCCCAGGAATCCTTGGCTAGATCAAATGTATCACAAGTTTTTTTTTTTTTTTTTTTAAATTTTCTAAGACAAATTCTAAGAAGCTTAAGGATCTTAGGTAATATTACTACCTAATTTCACTACCGTACAAAGCTTTGAAATAAGCTTTCATCTCCTCATTCTTCATCCCAACTGTTTACCTGTGGCATAGACATGTAAGAAGGTAAAAATCTAAGGAGGATTTAGAATTAGAGAACTATTTTAGTCCATTGCACCAAATACCAATGACATAAATATATTCTTTGGGAGTAATCAATCAGGATTATATATTCTCTTGGTTTACCAAAGAAGGTTGATTTCAAGCCAAACTAGCTCATGCTGGATGAATGTTTGTAACTGATACTCTCTTCATTGATCTCTGCTGGGGTTCAGATGAAGGAGTGGGAAATTCACTTATAGATATTAACATGCAAAGGAGAGAAGGAGACAGAAAGCAAAGAAGTAAGGTTTTAAGATTAGTTTTGAAAGATGAAAGGGGGCAGAAATATTCTTTAAAAATGTAAGAGGAGGTGAAACTTTCCTAAAAGAGAACTTAAAACCACTAAGACCTATACAACTTAACTGATATACATTTTAAAGAAGAAACTTTTTTAAAAAGAAAAAACATTCAGTCTAGTGAGAAGTATGTTCACTTCCACTAAATAAAAGTGTAGCTTGTTATCTGTACACCAGTGGCCTTATATAGGAAGTATCAATAGGCGAGGGCATGCTCATAGGGAAAAGTTAAGAGATCAGAAGCTTGGTATGGAATCTTCCTTGAGTCCTTTTCTTATTTATTAATGTATTTATTTTTATTTTAATTGGACAGGGCAGTAAGAGATATGGTCCTCAGTAGATATTAGATACAGAACCAGGAGTAGAAAATCGTGAGTTCTACCTTTCTCTGTCCAGTACTCTTTCGTATGTCAAGGCTTGACACAACTTTAAGTCTTTTAAATTAATGCAAATCTCAAGAAAAAAAATCAGTACACACATTTTCAAGGGTCTTAATCGCTCCAAATAGGTACAATCACCTGGAAGAGAGAACAGTTAGGAGTGACCACGTTTGCCACCTCCTTACCACACAAAATATCTTACTAAACCATAATCAGGCTTAAAGGTTAAAAGGTAAAGTATAAAAGATCAAAGTATATATATGTAATTTAATAAGTAAAAAGGGTGATATTTTCTAATATTGATATCTAAAATAGAGAGATGCGGCTAAAATAAGATGAGCTACAAAAACTAAGGGTTCTCCTCATGGTCCCTTTTATGATACCAAGCTACTGTAATTCTTCTCTGCCATTTCTATAGCCCAAATGGCTTCTACCATTTGAGGGGATACACATGAATAGTGTCTGAAACTTACAAAACCAACATAAGTCATGAAATAAAGAATTAAAGGAAATTATTTATGAACGGCCTGCTGCTGCTGCTGCTGCTAAGCCGCTTCAGTCGTGTCCGACTCTGTGCGACGCCATAGACAGCACCCCACCAGGCTCCCCCGTCCCTGAGATTCTCCAGGCAAGAACACTGGAGCAAGTTGCCATTTCCTTCTCCAATGCATGAAAGTGAAAAGTGAAAATGAAGTCACTCAGTCATGTCTGACTCTTAGCGACCCCATGGACTGCAGCCCACCAGGCTCCTCCGTCCATGGGATTTTCCAGGCAAGAGTACTGGAATGGGGTGCCATTGCCTTCTCCTAAGCAGTTATAAAAGTGGTTTAAAGGAAGATTGAAGAAAAAAGTTCCTAATTTTCCCAGGTTGTAATTAACTTGTAACTTCACTGGGCCTGTGCCTTCTTTACATTGAAGACCAGAGCCCCTCTGCCCATGGTATATTTTCAGGCAAGAATACTGCAGTGGGTTGGCATTTCCTCCCCCAGGGGATCTTTCCAACCCCGGGATCAAACTTGTATCTCCTGTAGCTCCTGCATTGGCAGGCAGATTCTTTACCACTGAGCCAGCTGGGAAGTCTCAAGTATCTAAAATGGGGTTAAGAAAAAGACATGTATAGGAATGGAGGGAATGGGAATAGGATTGGACTCGTGAGCAAGGCAGGGAAGTATGATAGAATACAATTTTACAATAAGAACTGAAATGGTCAATTTTGTACTTCAGACAGATTATATTGCTGGTAGGGAGAAGACTGCTTACCGTCTGTTGGAACAGACGTAAGCACGGCCGACCAGCTAGGAGACTAGTAGTTTGTCATTTGAAAGGTGGTGGGGTCTGGTCTGGGGTAATGACAGCAGGGGCAGTAGATATGAAGAAAAGTAGACAGATCTGAGAGATAAGTAAGTTAATTTGATAGAACTTGAACATTTAGTGTGGTTTAGTTGCTAAATTGTGTCCGATTCTTGCAACGCCATGGACTGTAGCCCACTAGGCTCCTCTGTCCATGGGATTTCCCAGCCAGGAACACTGGAGTGGGTTGTCATTTCCTTCTGCAGAGGATCTTCCTGATCCAGGGACTGAACTGGTATCTCCTCTATTGGCAGGCTGATTCTTTACCAACTGAGCTCACAGAGAAGCTCTGATGAATACTTGGGTTATAGGAAACACAGGCAAGGAGAAGAGAGTTTATTTAGATAATATTTAATGCCTTGATAAAATGGACCCAAATGTGCACAGTGAGAAGAGAAGGTAGCTGATGACAGAATGTGAGAAACTCTGGTATGTCAGAAATAAGCAAAGAAAAAGGTATCTGTCAATAAGAGAAAAAAGTAACCAGAAAACCAGAATAAAACCAAAAAATTTAGTGGCGTTGGAAAAGTCTGACCTAACTTTAAAAGCTAAAAATAAAAGCTTCCAGTAACAATGTAGAAAAATCTCAAGTGTCTTTATAGTTTGAGGAAGGCAAATCAAGTCCAATATCTGCTTCTGTTTGCAAGTATGGTCAAATAATTTCACCTAGCTATAAAAATAGAAATTAGACTACATTAAAAATTCTACCACATAAAAACCAGTTCACTCTATAGCACAGGGAACAATATTCAACATCATGTAATAATGTATGGTAGAATAGATTTGAAAAAAGAATATAGATACTTCTATATGTATGTACAGTTATAGATATAAAACTGAATCTATTTGTTTTACACCTAAAACTAGCACAATATTGTGTATATCAACTATGTCAATAAAATAAATAAAAAATAAACAACTGCATCATGTGCAGAATTTGATATAAATCACATGCTTTTAATAGTTAGCCATACATATAATTTCTTGAATATTATACTGTTTTACTCTGACAACTCTAGAGCAATTTTATCACTTAAAAAAATGAAAACATAAACATCTTTATTGAATAATTTCAAATATCCAGACCATTAAAAAAAATTCAGCTTAGATCTTTTCATCAGTGCACAAGGCTGATAGTTCTCAGGTAGATAAACTGGTGTCTGTGGTTTAAAAAAAAAAAAAGTGCATGTGAAATTATGACTTCCTAAAAGCAAAATGTTTAAAGATCATTATGAATCTTTACAGGTTACTTAAAGTTTTCTGCAGTCTGTCTTGTAGACAAAAATACCTCTCCAAAAGTAACTCTAAGTTTTTTTCTAGGTCCAGCTACCTGGAACACAAACTCCTTAGGCATTTCACTGGAATTTATTTGAACTCTATGGCATACATTTAAGGTATAAAGTTTAGGTAAATTGTAAAATTCCAGGTAATTATGTTATACATGGTATAATAAAACCTGGACTTGTTTACTCAGATGAAAATATGCCTTAAAAACTTGCTTCAGAGTCCCTCCCTTTATACTAGGTTATCAGTGTATCCCCTATAGACTATACATCTATAGTCAATTAAGTCATTCCTACACATTCTAAAATCAAGGCTTCCCAGGTGTCTTAGTGGTAAAGAATCCACCTGCCAATGCAGAAAATGAAGGAGATGCGGGTTTGATCCCTGGGTCAGGAAGATCCCCTTGAGGCAATGGCAACCCACTCTTAATATTCTTGCCTGGAAAATTCCATAGACAGAGGAGCCTGGTGGGCCACAGTCCATGGGGTAGCAAGGAGTCAGACATGACTTAGCAATTGAGCGTGATCACAGATGCTAAAATCAGGGGCCAGAATTTTCTTTTCTCTTTGTGAAAAAAATTCAACAATTTTCCAAATTCAATTCAGGAAACCCTCAAATCTTTAACTATCTTATTACTTTATGAAACTCTGAAGGTATTAAAGAAAAAAAAAGAACTTTTAAAGTATGGTAGTAAATCCAAATACTTTGAAAGTCTAATGGTATTAATATATTTTAATACCAATTCACATAGGTATGCCATAAATGGTTCAGATTTTAATGTTTTCAAGTTTTTGGAATACATGGTTCTAAAATAGGAAAGCTATGATGTTATTTAATGGTGACAGTGAATAGTAAGATTGTCTTAAATTGAGCCTTCCTTACAATGTATGAAGTACCTGGAGGTCCAGAATCTATTCTTTTTATTATAGGGTAATCTATGTTCAGAAAATTTGGTTACATTTTTAACCAAGCCCACAAAAGACCTCAGTATAGATTACAACATGTGGCAACTCCATTATGAAGACTGGAATATTGCCTCCCAGTTTGGAACTAATTAGTGGTCAGTAAACTCCAATACTTTGGCCACCTCCTGCAGAGTTGACTCATTGGAAAAGACCCTGATGCTGGGAGGGACTAGGGGCAGGAGGAGAAGGGGATGACAGAGGATGAGATGGCTGAATGGCATCGCTGACTCGATGGACATGAGTTTGAGTGAACTCTGGGAGTTGGTGATGGACAGGGAGGCCTGGCGTGTTGCAATTCATAGGGTCACAAAGAGTCAGACACAACTGAGCAACTGAACTGAACTGAACTGAGGTTGTTAGTAAGTATAGAACCAGGGGAAAATGAGTTTGGTATCTGCTTAGAATATTTTCACTGTGTTGTAGTAGCCTGTCTCAAGCCAACAAGTTCAGGAATTTTTTTTTTTTTTTAATACAAAAGACATATGTGTAGATCTGAGGTCCCTTTGCCATTTGAATTTGAGCCCCATGGATAAGAAGAATATTTCTTTTTCCCACATGTCTGTTATGGCAATCAGCCCTCTGAGGGTCATTATATTGAGATGCTGACATATTTCACAATGTGTTATTCAATATTCAGGTTAAGACATCTAAATTATCAAGAGCTTTTATTATACATTAAAAATTCTTTGAAAACTATAGTTGGTTATGTTCATGAGGATTTGTCTTGGCTAATGGAACAATAGAAAAGTTCTGAATAAAGAACTGGAGAAGAGAACACTTAGCAGTGGTAGTTTTAAATAAGAATAAATGAGAATAAATTGAAAATAAATAAGAGAGAACTCTTTAATTCCATTGGATTTGTTTTTTTTCAAGCCTCAGTCTTGTGACCTAAATTGATAGCAGACTCTAATTTGTTAAAGATTATTCTGTCCACCATATGAATTTGGAAGAAATGAGTAAATTAGCTAGATGAATTGGCTTATTTAGAAAATGATTTGCAAGTATGTTAAATGTTAAAAAAAAAAACAAAGAAAATATTGCCTGAATAAAACCACTATTAGGACTATGAACTTCAACTTTACAAACTAGTCAATGATGTAATTTCAGAATTAAAGTGGAAATAGCACCACTTTAGGCAGGAGAGAAATAACTTTCTGTATAATCTTTTATGAATCATAAAGTTCTATACAAGGACTAAATCTAGGCATATTTGTGTGTGTACACGTGCACAAGCATTTATGAAGAAAGTGATAGCTCACAAGCATCTCTCCTGAGAAGTCTCCAGCAAAAGACTGCATGAAACCTAAGTCAGAGCTTTACAATACAAATGTGTATTGTGCTTAGAAAATGAATGGCACTTCTGGAACCAGAAGCAAACTGTTTAGGTACACTCCTTTCCCTTTCTGTATATTTTATTTCATGAAATGCTTACTAACACTCTAAGAAGTAGGTATTAATATCACTATCTCTTGTTCGTTTTTTTTTTAACAATGATTTGACATCTTAAGTCAATTTGCCCAAGTCTTCAAGGGACAGTAGGTAATAGAGCTGAGATTGAACCAAGGATAGTTCAATCTCACTTCAAAGCCACTTCACTTCAAAGCCAACGAAATTTCTACTCTACCAATATCTTCCCTGGGTTGGTTACGAAGCCTGTTGATTCTGAGTAAGGCCTCCAGGGTAGGATCTGTCCAGAGCCTATGTATATCTTGCTGCCTTGGACAGGACTGGGGCTTTCCTGGTAGCTCAGATAGTAAAGAATATACCTGTCATGCAGGAGACCTGGATTTGATCCCTGGGTTGGAAAGATCCTCTGGAGAAGGAAATGCCTATCCATTCCAGTACTCTTGCCTGGAGAACCCATGGACAGAGGAATCTGGCAGGCTACAGTCCATGGGATCATGAAGAGTTGGACACAACTGAGTGTCTAACACTAACACACTTGGACAGGACTAACTGTACTAGTTGGAGTCCCAAGGGTATGAGTTAAGAATATCACCTATCATGTTTAAAGAAATACTGTCTCTAAAGAGTCCCAGTGAAATCACTAAAATAAGAACTGTTTTTGAATACCAGGCAAAATTTTGTCTGAATTGCTATCTTTTTTTTCTCTTATACTGAAAGCTACATATAGTGAGAATTTTCTTGGCCAAAAATTATACTCACTTACAGTAACTAGATCACAGCCTTGTTGTGGCAAAGGGCTTTGGGTAACTCAGTGAGCCATAGCCATGCTATGCAGGACTACCCAGGACAGACGAGTAACAGTGAAGAGTTCTGACAAAATGTGGCCCACTGGAGGAAGAAATGGCAAACCACACTGGCATTCTTGCCAGGAGAATCCCATGAACAGTATGAAAAGGGAAAAAGACATGACATCAGAAGATTACCACCACCCCCGAGGTCAGAAGGTGTCCTATATGCTACTGGGAAAAAGCAGAGGGCAATTACTAACAGCTCCAGAAAGAATGAAGTGACAGGGCCAAGTGGAAACAACCCTCAGCTGTGTTTCTGGTGGTGACGGTCAAGTCTGATGCTGTAAAGAACAATATTGCATAGGAACCTGGAATGTTAGGTCCATGAATCAAGGTAAATTAGAAATGGTCAAACAGGAGATGGCAAGAGTGAACACTGACATCTTAGGAATCAGTGAACTAAAATGGACAAGAATAGGCAAATTTAATTCAGATGACCATTATATATATATACTACTATGGGCAAGAATCCCTTAAAAGAAATGGAATAGCCTTCACAGTCTACCAAAGAGTTCAAAATGCAGTACTTTGGCGCAGTCTCAAAAAGGACAGAATTATCTCAGTTCATTTCCAAGGCAAACCACTCAACATCATAGTAATCCAAGTCTGTGCCCCAACCATTGATGCTGAATAGCTAAAGTTGACTGGTTCTACGAAGACTTACAACACTTTCTAGAACAAACAACAAAAAGATATTTTTTTCATCATAGGGGATTGGAATCTAAAAGTAGGTAGTCAAGAGAGACTTGGGATAACAGGCATATTTGTCCTTGGAGTACAAAATGAAGCAGGGCAAAAACCAACAGAGTTTTGTCAAGAGAACACAGTAGTCATAGCAAACACTCTTTTCCAATAACCTAAGAGACAAGTTTATACATGTACATAATCAGATGGTAAATACCAAAATCAGATTGATTATGTTCTTGGCAGCCAAATGTGAAGAAGCTCTATACAGTCAGCAAAAACAAGACCTGGAGCTGACTGGCTCAGATCATGAGCTCCTTATTGCAAAACTGAGGTTTAAATTGAAGAAAGTAGGGAAAACCACTAGGGCATTCAGATACGACCTAAATCAGTCCCCCTATGATTATACAGTGGAGGTGACAAATAGATTTAGGGATTGGATCTGGTAGACAGAGTGCCTAAAGAAATATGGATGGAGGTTCATAACATTATACAGGAGGCGGTGACAAAAACCATTCCAAAGAAAAAGAAATGTAAGAAGGCAAAGTGGTTGTCTAAGGATGCTTTACAAATAGCTAGAAAATAAGAGAAGTGAAAGGCAAGGGAGAAAGAGCAAGATGTACCCAACTGAATGCAGGGTTCCAGAGAATAGCAAGGAGAGATAAGAAGGCCTTTTTTCAATGAACAGTGCAAAGAAATAGAGGAAAGCAATAGAATGGGAATGACTAGAGATCTCTTCAAGAAAATGAGATATCAAGGAAACATTTCATGCAAGGATGGGCACAATAGAAGACAGAAATGGTAAAGATTTAATAGAAGCAGAAGAGATTAAGGAGAGATGGCAAGAATACACAGAAGAACTATACAAAAAAGGTCTTATGATCTGAATAACCACAATGGTGTGGTCACTAACCCAGAGCCAGATACCTTGGAATGTGAGGTCAAGTGGGCCTTAGGAAACATTAGTAAAACAAAACTAGGGGAGGTGACCGAATTTCACTTGGGCTATTTAACATTCTAAAGGATGATGCTGTTAAAGTGTTGCACTCAATATGTTTGCAAATTTGGAAAACTCAACAATGGCCACAGGACTAGAAAAAATCAGTTTTCATTCCAATCCCAAAGAAGAGCAATGCCAAAGAATTTTCAAACTACTGTACAATTGCACTCATTTCATATGCTAGTAAGGTTATGCTCAAAATCCTTCAAGCTACACTTTAGCAGTATGTGAAATGAGAAATTCCAGATGTACAAGCTGGGTTTCAAAGAGGCAGAGGAACCAGAGATCAAATTGCCAACATCTGCTGGATCATGGAGATAGCAAGGGTATTCCAGAGAAACATCTACTTCTGCTTCATTGACTACACTAAAACCTTTGACTTTGTGGATCACAACAAACTGAGGAAAATCCTTAGAGAGATAGGAGTACCAGAAACCACCTTACATGTCTCTAGAGAAACCTATGTGCAGGTCAAGAAGCAACAGTTAGAACCAGACATGGAACAAGAAACTGGTTCAAAATTGGCAAAGGAGTACAACAAGGCTGTATATTGTCACCCTACTTATTTAACATATATGCACAGAACATCATGTGAAATGCTGGGCTGGCTAAATCATAAGCTAGAATCAAGATTGCTGGGAGAAATATCAACCACCTCAGACATGCAGATGATACCACTTTAATGGCAAAAAATAAAGAGGAACTAAAGAGCAAGTTGATGAAGGTCAAAGAGGAGAGTGAAAAAGCTGGCTTGAATTTCAACATTCAAAAAACTAAGATCATGGCATCTGGTCCTATCACTTCATGGGCAATAGAAGGTGAAAAAGTGAAAGCAGTGACAGATTTTATTTTGGAGGGGCTCCAGAATCACTACATACAGTGACTGCAGTCATGAAATTAGAAGATGCTTGCTCCTGGGAAGGAAAGCTGTGACAAACTTAGCATATTAAAAAGTAGAGACATCACTTTGACAACAAAGGTCTATACAGTCAAGCTATGGTTTTTCCAGTTGTCAAGTATGGATATAAGAGTTGGACATTAAAGAAGGCTGAGCACCATATAACTGATACTCTTGAATTGTGGTGCTGGAGAGGACTCTTTAAGAGTCTCTTGGACTGCAAGGAGATCAAATCAGTCAATTCTAAAGGAAACCAAGTTTGAATATTCATTGGAAGGACTGATGCTGAAGCTGAAACTCCAATACTTTGGCCACCTGATGTGAAGAACCAACTCACTGGAAAAGACCACGATGGAGGGAAAGATTGAAGGCAAAAGTAGAATGGAGCAGTAGAGTATTAAATGGTTCAAGAGCATCACCAATTCAATGGACGTGAATCTGAGCAACTGCAAGAGATAGTGGAGGACAGAGGAGCCTGGTGTGCTTCAGTCCAGGGCATTCCAAAGGGCAGGACATGACTTAGCAACTAAACAAAAACAATAACAAGTGAGTTAGAATATTTGGTCCCTGTTCCCTTACTTTTCTCTCCATTATCATTTTTACTTGGTTACTACATTTGTCTTATTTGGAAAGCTGTCTGAAATCATCTTTGCAAGAAAGGCATGGAATAACTAGATGGCAACATTTAAAAAAATAAATAAATCACACCTGAAGCCATTAAAAATCCTTTGTAGCCAGATCCCTTCTTTGCCAGATAATGTGATACACATGTCCAAGCATTCTGTCCACTCACAAATAATTACATTCTGAGATGGGAAAGAGAAAGGAAGATAGGAGAAAAAAATAATGTATCATTAAGCTTCTGCTGGGTTGGGTGCTTCATGTACATAATTCCATTGTATTCCTCACACCTTCACAGGTGATGAAAGAGACTCTGGTAATCACTAAACCCAGGCCACTCATCAGTGCCAGAGCTGGGATTTAAATTCAGTTATGTCTGATTCCTAAGCTTATATTCTTTTTACTCTGTCCAGCAGCCTCCTGATAGAGTCATGCTGAACTCAGGTACTCCAGTGGGCCAGAGCATACTGCTTTTCAACTTTGCCTATAGAAATAATGTATAAGTTCTAATTTAGAGGGGTGGGGTGAGGGATGGGGTGGGGTATATATACTTATGGCTCATTCACATTGTTGTACAGCAGAAACCAACACAACATTCTAAAGCAACTATCCTCTAATTAGAAAAGTTTTAAAACTTAAAGTAACTTCACTTACAAGGATGTAGTCATCAGCAATCTATGTTCATGCTATATGTTCATACTGCAACATTTTTTTTTAAAAGAAAAGCTGGCCTGCTACTTATCAATAAAAGATAGTGAGAGAGTAAAACTTATAATATGTGATAGCATGGGGTATGCAGTTTTTCCTGCTACCTGTTTATGGAAAACTTCGAAACTAGTATCTCTATTTATATGTAATATTTTCATTTTTAAATACAAAACCATGAAGATTTTATAAGGCTCCCAACCTTTTCCCCAGATATTGTGTAAAATGTATGTTTACACCTATGTAGGATACATGAGCTGGATGAGATCCAGCCATGAGCACAAAGTGAGGAGTGTGCCTTTTGTAGTTAAATAATATATTGACTTTGGGCTTGTGCTAGAGGGATTGTTCTTGCCTCCAGCTCCTGAATTTACTACAGCTGCCAAACACTTCCAAAACCTCTCAGTCTCAATCCCAGGCCTGGAGAAATTCCACAGCACTGGGAGATCAAATTTCACATCAATATTTTGGTGGGCTCCTTGCCAGTGCCTTATCAAGAAAAAATATAATTATAGGTGAGACTGAGGCAAGCTGATTCTATAATATTCTCCCCTCCTGTCTCAGCTGCTAAAATATAATGCAATAAAAGTGATATAAGATACTACATCTGCCCTTTCCATAATTCCATTTTCATTTTAGTTCCATGACTGGATGGAGGAAGATTCTAAGCATGCCAGAGCTACTGACGCTTAGCTTCTAAAACTCTTAACATTTGATTTAGGAAAGTTACAGCTTAAAATAGAACTCACGATAGAAAGAAAAGATGGCAGTAGGGGAGAAAATCTGGGGTCTTGTAGTAAATGGGATATTCTGATTTTCTTCCTAGGACTGTTTTAATGAATAGTTCAACTTCTACGTCAGCAATACAATTACGTTAAGGACCCCAATAAGCCATTCATATCGCTTATGTGTCTATTGTTCATTCAGATTGGGTTACATCAAGCTTTTACTCCATGGCCGACCCAGGAGAAAGGCATGATTTGATCCGAGGTATCTTAGAAACCATAGCTAACAGGATGGGGTTGAACGATACCAAGAGTCATTTTTTATTTCTCTGTTTTTCCAGCTTTACTGAGATATAATTGACACGTAACACTGTAAGTTTAAGGTGTCTAGCATGATGATTTGTATAGGATATGTCTATACTGCAAAAAGATAACCACGGTAAGTTTAGCTAACTATCTGTGATCGGAGTCATTATTTTAAAACACAGACTTTTCATGGCTGTTCATCAGTTATACACCCAAGTCCAGATGCTTCAGTATTGCATTAAAGACATGTCTCTCATCTTGCCCCACCCCAACACCCTTCCTTAGCCTTATCCCTCATTCTTCTCCATGATTATTTTCCTCTGTCTGCCACACTCTTTTCTGAAGCCCTTTCAATTGATTTATGTATTCTCAAACATTTGCCACCTTCTCATCCCTTTTACTTTTATTTCTTACGCACCTCTCCTTCCTCTGCCTGTAGAAACTGCTTGGAAAGAATGCCCTGACTGTGCCATCCCCAGTCTAGGCTGAACTAATGACTTCTTCCTCAGATTCATAACCACCTCCTATTCACCTCACTTCCCCTTCCTCGATTACATGAGTGCCTTCGGACAGGATCATGCCTACCCATCTCCAATACTGAGCATCTAGGAAGTCACCAGCACGCAACTGGTGCTCAGTAAATATTGGTTAATCAGTGATCTCATGAATTGGCTTCCAGGAAGGCCATGCATCTCTTAAAATACAGTCCCTAACAATTTGCTTCCTTAGGGCTACACCTAAGGGTTGTCTGTCTTTACAGGTGGGATTTGTCTTGTTTTTACAGCTTGGGATTTATTTCATTGTTGTTCAGTCACTAAGTCCTGTTTGACTCTTTGGGACCCCATGAGCTGCAGCATGTGAGGCTTCCCTGTCCTTCACTGTCTCCTGGAGTTTGTCAAACTCATGTCCATTGAGTCGGTGATGCCATCCAGCCATCTCATCACTTTGTAGGGAGTCACTAGATACTGGATTCTGAAGAAAGAATTCATATTCCAGCTTCACCACTTTCTACTGTGTGAGTTTGAGATGATCTCTGCTGAGATCAGACATGCGTTTGCTCTCTAGAGCAGTGAAAACTAACAAACTGGTGAACTGGCTAACCTGACATCCAGGCAAGCCCTTCTTAAAACAAGATTTAATTTTTCCTATATATTCAGTTTCCTTCTCAGATCTTGCAGGGTTATCTTAATCAATGATGTTGTTTCACACTTTTATTGACTTGTAATGCCTCTTTCACAGATGTCTTCTGTTATTGGAGTCTAATACAGTTACTCAATTCAAGTTTTCTAGCATGTATTTCTTACCCTTACAACTAGATCCTAATTTACTTTAAAGGAGTAAAAATCATCTTAAATATCTTGAAACTCCCACAATCTAAAACCATGCTGAAAATATTTACTGAATAAATGAATGAGAAGCCAAGTTCATAAGATTGGTAAGCAAGTTATTTTTCTTCCTAACATATTTTTCTAATAGGATTAGTTGGAACAGAAAATATACCTCTATTCCTTTACATATTAATCTCTGGGTCATGATCTTTTGTAGTGATTTTAACATTAGCCCAAAAGCATTCATATCAATAGACTATAATCCATTTGCCTAACAAAAGGAACATTAATATGCTGAAGAAAGGTTTGGAAACCTGAGGTGTAATCGTTGCCTCTCTGCCTCACGCTGTGGCTTTAGAAACCCAATTGCCTCTCTGTTGTTTAGCAGGACCATTTGAAATGGGAAGGCAATTTCTGATGTATTGCTATTTCCCACAGGTAAGGGAGAATCAACACATACATGGGTTGACTAACTTTCAGTTCTGCAGAGGAAAGACCCAAATTCTCTTGTTTAAAATTAGAGGGTCAGTTGCTAAATGCCCCAAATAAAGAGAACATGTGCCCACAGGGTCTGACTCTAAATGAGGTCACGAATGGGTCTCTTCAGTTCGCTCTTTGGAGCAGGTCATTTAAGTCAAGAAAAACACAATCATGCTATGACATCATGCCAAACACCCATGAGTCTAATTCCATCTATGTTTCAGTCAGTTTGGTAAAATGCAATACTAGAAGAGCATAGTGTTTTGCCCAGACACTTATTACAAAAGCAGGAATGTCACTGCTATTTAGCAAGAAGCTACATATAATTAAAAGTGACCTACTGTGAAACTCAATAAAAGTGGAGGATCAGTAATTTGAGGTTTTTATCAGCTTTTGCTACGTTTTCTCTATTCCAAACCGAGAAATCACTCTTTGTTTGCTAAAAAGATCTGGAATATATTTATTGGCTCTTTTTTATTCCTTTGTATTGGCAAAAATAAGGCTTTTGAAAAAAAAAATTAACTGGCCTCAATGTTTTGCTCATGGTTGACTTTGCATTTAAATCCAATTGTAAGCAACAGGTCATATTTCACTTAAATAATGGCAGGCAGCCCTATGTTAGAGACATTGTCACATAAAAGTTCCTTAGAAGGAAAAAAGCATTCTGGGAAATAATGAACTTGACCACAAAGAGGTCAAGTGTATGGAAACCAGAGCTCTGATCTTCAAAATGTTTCAATAGCCTTCATTCATTTACCGGTGGAGGGGGTGAGTGGGGCCCTGCAGGGCCAATGTATGAATACCAGTTCCTCAGGAGAAATATGCTAATACTTAAATACTTTTGAATCAATTTTTGGTTAATATAGAAGATGACCAATTTAATTAAATATCCAATGTTTAAGATGAATTTTATTAGAGTAAGGAAAATCCAAACCACACTATGACTGATTTCTGTAATTATCTAGCAACCAATCTCAAATTATTGTTCCTTTTTTCTTGAGGTTGAAAAATTACATGAAGGAAAAATGCACACATTTTAGTATGTAACTGGATGAATTTTGATAAAAGAATTCATCCATATAATCACCACAATTGATACAAATTTCTATCACCCTAGAAGATTTCCCTGTGTCTCCTCCTAGTTCAACCCTCCACTCAGAGGTAACCAGTATTGATTTCTATCATTGTACATATGATTTCCCTCTGGTTGTATATCATAGAACTAGTAGATATCTGACTTGCTTCACTTGATATAATACTTGAGATTCATCCATACTGTTGTAATATCAGTTCTTCTTTGAACTGATAAGGAGTATTGGCTTGTATGAAAACATCATAACTCGGTTCTCCATTCTACTGCTGATGGACAATTGGGATGATTCCAAAATTAGGCGAACTTGAATACAGCTGGTGTGAACATTCTTGTGTATGCGAAGTAGGAAACAGACAGAACAGGCTCCATCTTGAAAGCAGGACTCCATCTCGGGCAGGACTGTGGGCTTTGAGCTAGATGCCCAGAATCTATGGAAACAACAAACTAACTGGAAAACCAGGCCCCCTGGGTGGAAGGGCCCCAGGGCTCATGCCTCGACTCTCTGTTGCCTAAAAGAGGACCCTAATCATGTGTGTAACTGAATAGAATCATAAATTCTATTATGCTTATTGGGGTATGACCATGGACCTATTGATAATTGTCCACTGTTAACTACCTAGGCTTAAGGCATAAGAATTACCCGTTAACTTTGATTGTATCTTTCTCTTCCTTTGTTCAGACTAGTTTCAGGGAATTTGGGGAGGTGGGTTTGGGCAGTACACTTAGGGTATATAAGGTTTTCAGAAAAGCTGTTCAGGGTCCTTGACTAAGAGGAGACTCTGCCTTGGGTCTGCCGGTGTAATAAATTGCACTCCGCTATCTGCATTGTCCTTCTGAGTGAGTTTGTTTCCCAGAATGTGAGGCTACAACATATGCCTTTTTGTGGAAATCGTGTTTTCATTCCTCTTGGATGAATACACAGAAGTAGGATTACTGGGACACACAGCATGTATATGGTTTGACTTTAAAGAAACTATCAAACTTTCTGCAAAATGGTTGTCCCTGTTCACACAGTCATCATCAAAAGATGCTGCTGCTGGTTGCCCCACATTCTTGCCAACACTTGGTGTCATCAAAGCCTTAAATTTTATCCATTCTATGAATGTGTAGTAAACTTTATATGGTTATAATTTAATTTCCTTCAAGAATAATGATATTGAGAACTTTGTGTGTTGCTTGGCCACTTGCAGTTCTCCTTCTGTGAAGTGTCTGTTCGTCTTTTTGCCCATTATGAAAACTGAGTTGTCCCTTATTATTGATTTGTGGGAGTTCCCCATATATTCTGGATACAACAATTTTGTCATATATGGATTGGAAACATTTCCTTCTAGTATGTGGTTTGCTTTTACAGTTTCTTAACAGTACCCTTTGATGAGGATGAATTCTAAATTTTGATACAATCTGTAATTTCTTTTTCCATTTAGTACTGTTTGTGTTCACTTTGGGCTTCCCTGGTGGCTCAGGGGTGAAAGAATCCAGCTGCAATGCAGGAGACACAGAAGACGCAGGTTCAATCCCTGGGTCAGGAAGATCCCCTGGAGGAGGGCATGGCTTCCCACTCCAGCATTCTTGCCTGGAGAATCCCATGGACAGAGGAGCCTGGCGGGCTACAGGTCATAGCGTCACAAAGAGTCAGACATGACTGAAGTGACTGAGCAAGCACTTACGCATTCCCTCTAAAAAAAGTCTTCACCACTTCAGGCTATAAAGACACTCAAGGTTTTCTTCTGTGCTGTGACTAGAAGCTTTCGATTTTTGCCTTTTAAGGTTAGATCTATTGTCCATTTTGAACTGTATTTTGTTTGCACTGTGGGGCAGTAATCAATGTTCTTTTTTCCCCTTATATTTACCTAGGAGCTCCAGCACACCTGGTAAGAGCACTTTCCCTTCCCATTGCACTACACTGGCGATCCTGTCAAAGGTCCACTTATGTGTGGGTCTGTTTCTGCTCTCAATTCTGTTTCGTTCGTCTAGTTGTGGATCCTGGTAAAACACCACACTGTTTTTATAATTGCGCCTTTACTTTAAGTCTTGAAATCAGGTAGTGTGCTTCCTGTTTAATCTTCTTCTTCTCAAAATTCTTTTGGCTCCTCTGGGCCTTATGTAAATTTAAGAATCACCACAACAGTATCTACAAAGAAGCACGCTACAATTTTAAATGGCATGACACTGAATCTATAAGTCAAATTGGGGAGAACTGGCATCTTTAGCAGTATTAAATCTTCCAGTTCAGGCACATGGCATATCTTTTCATTTATTTAAGCCTTATTTGATTTATCTGAGCTATGCATGTGGTTTTGCACATATTTTGTTAAATGTATTCCTTATGTATTTCATGTTTAATGCTATTATAAAAGTGTTTTTTTAAGTTCAATTTCCAATTGTTTGTTATTGGTATCTAGAAATATAATTGATGTTTATGTATTGAATTTGTATCCTGTGACTGCTAAATTTCACTTAATTATAATGAGTGTTTTGTATATTCTTTAGGATAAACAACTATGCTGTCTGTGAATAGAGTTTTATTTTTCTTTTCTTTTACTTAAAACTTACCTGTGGCTTTATATTTAAACTGTGTCTCTTGCAGAGAGCATAAAATTTAGTGTAACCTTTTTTTTTTTAAAGGGAAGCTATACTGGAGTAGGTAGACATTCCCTTCACCATGGATCTTCCGACCCAGGCACTGAACCCAGACCTCCTGCATTGCAGGCAGTTTCTTTACCATTTGAGCCACCAGATTTACTACAGAAATTATAGGTTCATAGCAAAATTGAGCTAAACTTACAGAGATCTCTCACATACTCCCTCCCCAATGTTTGCACAGGGTACTTCATTACCAACATCCCCCCTCAGCATGGTACATGTGTTACAATTCATAAACCTACATTAGCGTTATTTTTTATTCATTCTGTCAATCTGAATTTTGTCAACTAACACTTAATGTAATTATAGATACAGTTTATTTATATCCACTATTTTGTTATTTATTTTCTATTTGTTTCACCTCTTTTAATATTCCTTATCTTCCTGTTGGATACCTTTTTTTAGTATTCCATCTAAATTTCTCAGAAGGCTTTTTAATCAGTTCTACATACACTCCCTTAAATCATCAGTTTACTTAGAATTAATGTTGTATTATTTTACATGAAATACTGTAAGTATTTTGCAAATACTATATGTAATTATATTAACCTCTCCCATATTCTGTGATAATCATTTTTATACATTTTTTGCTGACTTATTTTTTCCACTGACTTATAAACTAATACAATTTTTGAATTTTGTATTAAAATCAGGTATCTTTTACAGAAATTAAGAAAATGGTCTTTGTATTTACCATTTATTTACCATTTCTAGTGTTCTTCATTTCTTCCTCTAAATCTGGAATTTCATCTGGTATCATTTCCCCTTTATCTTAAAGAACTTCTTTTAGTATTTCTTATTGTATAGGTCTGCTGGCATCAAATTGTACTCGTTTTCATTATCTGAAAATATGGTTATTTCACTTTCATTTATAAAAGATATTTTTGTTGGATACAGAACTATACATGGACTTACTTTCCTTTAAAGGAAACCTGAGAAGTTTCAAGTCCTATAAAGGACTTTATAGATATTTACACATTTTCTTCAGTATCAGTTTTTTTAATGCTACAATAAAAATTATTGCCAACAGTAGCTTAAAATCAAACAAATATACGTCACAGTTCTTTAGGTCAGAAGTTCAAGTACAGCCTGGTTTAGCTGTTCCTCTGCTTAGCGACTCACAAGCCCGACAGCAGGGCATGGACACAGCTTCGCTTCCTTGCAGGCTTTTGGGGACAGTGTATTTCCTTGTTCATTCAGGTCCCTGGCACAATTTAGTTCCTTGCAGTTGTAGGGCCAAGGTCCTTTTTATCCTCGCTGGCTGTCAGTTGAGGGCCATTCTCAGCTTCTAGAAGCCTCTCTATTCCTTCACTTAAAGCCCCCTTACTCTCCCTTCAAAACCAGCCTACAGAGGGGGCACAAGTCCTCCAAGTATCAAATCCCCTTTGCCCTTCTTTCTTTCTCTGACTCCAGCTGGAAAAACTGATTTTGAAAGTTTATGTGATGAGATTGAGGATGAGACGGTTGGATGGCATCACCAACTCAATGGACATGAGTTTGAGCAAACTCCAGGAGATGGTAAAGGAGAGGGAAGCCTGGCATGCTGCAGTCCATGGGGTTGCAAAGAGTCAGACACAACTTGGCAACTGAACAACAAAATAGCTAGCCATAGGAGACTCAACTACTACCAGAATTGGAAATTCCTCCTTCCCTTGCCTTAGTTTAAAAGTTAGAGAAATACTAAACTGCTGCAGTTCATGAAATAAATGATAATAACAGGGCAATTAAAATGATTTTATATTTAAGGAAATCCACTCAACAGATCAGTAGACTATTTAGACTGCTATATAAATAGAATATAAAGTTGAAAGAAAAATATCCAAGTTTTTAAGGATATAATAAGCTTAAAGCTCAACTGTATCATTATTAACTGTGTAAGCAAAGGCAAATAACTTATATTCCTTGATCCTCTTCCTTTATTTGTAAAGTGTTAATAATGAATTTACGAATATATACGTTCAGTAGTTTATACTCAGTTAAATAACTTAGCATAGAACTTGGAATATAATATCCTTTAAATCAGAGTTGGCTGGATCTGAATCACTCCTAAAATGGCCTAAAAACAAAAACATTTTTTAAAAAACTTTTCAACTACAGGGACCATGGACTCTAGACTCTCTAGAGAATCAAAACCTCTGGGTCACTTTTTCAAGTCACATATGCCTCTGGAAGCACTGACATCACTGCAGGGAGAGACACAACCTTCTCTCCTGCTCAGGAACCAGTGGTTTAGATCAATTTTAGGATGTGGGTTTTTTTTTTTTTCAAACAGCTGTTCTTCTAAACCAATGTTTCTCAAACTTCTGCGTATATTAAGATCACCTGAAGGGCTTGTTGAACCACAGATGGCTGGTGATAATTCTGAGTTTCTCATTCAGTAAGTATGGGGGGCCGGGGGAGGCAAGAATGTACTGTCTAACATGTTCCCAAGTGATGCTGCTGCTGCTGATCCATGTAAATACCACAGTTTAGAACTATTGGTCTAGAAATTTGAGAATGAGAGAACAGGTGTGTCGTCATAAAGTACACTTTAGGAGCATCATCTAAAAGCACCGCTGGGTCTGGATGAACTATGACCTGGCTGAGAGGCAATGATGTGGAAGAACATGAAGTGAACTCACCAGTGCAAATGGACACCAGTATTGACACTGACCTTGACAAATCACTGACTACATGTATTGTGTTGTGAGATGTGCTTTATATCGATCATCTGATCTAAATCTCACAAAACCCCCATGAGGTATCCATTCTACACAGAAGCAAACAGAGGCTCAAAAAGACTAAATCAGGGGTCCAGGCAGCACAGTAAGAGGCAAGTGAGCAAAGCTTCATCTGTATTTACAGCCACCCCTCATTGTTCACTTGACCACCTGAGCTCCCACGGATTCTGCATTATGGCGAGTGGTATAATAATTTCATCATATATCACAATGTAATAATAGAAATATGGTGCACAATAAATGTAACATGCTTGAATAATCCCTAAACCACCCACCCCCCACAACCTGGTCTGTAGGAAAACCATCTTCCATGAAACCCATTCCTGGTGCCAGAAAAGTTGGGGGCTTCTTGACTAAATAACATGTCCTGAGCTTGTGAGTGGCAAAGCTGGGTCTGCCCTCTACTCTATTTCAGGAAATATCACAAAAAACCAAAAGAGTTCTATTCATCCCTTCCAAAGCCCAAAGTCAACTGCATCCTGTTTTCCAGGCATGGGATTGAGACAAAATTCAGACCTGGTGTCTGTCTTCAAGAAATTCACCTTCTCATAGGAGCAACTGATTAAGTCCACAATGATTGCAAACATCATGAACACTGTTTTGATAAAACTGATTTTAAGGAGATGGAGGAGCGCTTGATTTTAAGCTGATTTTAAGGAGGTGGAGGAGGGCTTCACCCTGCCTGGGGGTGGACATGTAAGGGACCCTTCCTTCTGAGGTGGGATCAGGCTGGATGCTGAAGTAATTAGCCTGGGAAAGCAGGGGGCTAAGGGCCCTCTAAGAGGCTTTCAGCCAAACCTTGGCTGCACAGGAGAAATATCCAGAGAGGCTTTTAAGGAATACAGATGTCTGCGCTTACACTGACCAGCTGAATCAGAATCTCTGGGAGTATGACCTAGAGATCAGTATTTTTAAAAACCTCTCCAAGTGATCTTACTACGCATTTAGGGTAAAGAGAACTATTGCCCTCAATGATTGTTAAAATATAACAGATATAACAATAAGATATAACAATAAGATATAACAATCCGGAGAAGGCCCTGGCACCCCACTCCAATACTCTTGCCTGGAAAATCCCATGGACGGAGGAGCCTGGTGGGCTGCAGTCCATGGGGTCGCTAAGAATCGGACATGACTGAGCGACTTCACTTTCACTTTCATGCATTGGAGAAGGAAATGGCAACCCACTCCAGTGTTCTTGCCTGGAGAATCCCAGGGACGGGGCAGCCTGGTGGGCTGCCATCTATGGGGTTGCACAGAGTTGGACATGACTGAAGAGATTTAGTAGTAGTAGTAGATATAACAATCACATAATTCACCTGGGGAATGTTCACAATATGGTCTAAATTTCCTTGATGACTGAAAGCACCTGGGCCTTTTGGAGAAAGAAAAATCAACATCTGAGGATCCCTCCCCTGCAGATTCTGTTCCAGTAGGTGAGGTAAATTTGGGATACAAGATAAATGGTTCTCAGGGTGTTATCCAGGTTGCATTAGCATAGCCTGAGAATGTCTTAAAAATGCAAATTCTCAGGCCCTACCCAGATCTACTGAGTCAGGAATTATGTAGTGTAAGCCAGCAAGCTGTGTTTTTAAAAATCTCATTTGATTCTGATATACACTCCAAATTTAAGAACCACCCCAATAGTGAAAACCAATTAGTGAGCTGTGTCAGGTCAACATCATGTGATCATGTTTGCTGCTACAGACCTATTTTAAATCCAAGGCCTTTGGTCAAGGCAGGGTCAGTGTCCCTTATTACCGTTCTAAAGAACTGGCTCAATGGTAAAGTATCTGCCTGCAATGCAGGAGACACAGGGGACTTCGGCTCGATGCCTGGGTTGGGAAGATCCCCCGGAGAAGGAATGACAATCCACTCCAGTATTCTTGTCTGGAGAATCCCATGCACAGCAAGCTTGGTGGGCTACAATCCATACAGTTGCAGAGATTTGGATACCACTTAAGCGACTTAGCATGCAAAAGAACAGAAGTGTTCTTTAGCTAGTGGTGGCCAGAATCAGCACATTACTCATATAAATATCATTAAAAACACTCTTTTCATTATAGGCTAAGCTATTAGGGTGACTGCCATTAGGAAAAAATGGAGAGAGATCAATCATCTTTGCAGAAAGTTGTATGGCAGCACTTTCAAGGAACTTTAAGACAGTGGGAGAGGTTGTGGATAGGGTTGTGGGGTAGACAAGAATCAACAGATTTGATTCCTGTTTTCAAACCGAGGGTGAAAAATGGGTTCCCAGAATACCCATTTTCAGGCTTCGCACAGAAGCCTTGTGTTGTTCCAGGAATTTTTAAAGTACCCAGTGGGAACATCTTGGCATAGCATTTGCTGTGATCCATCTGGCTACCTCAGGTGAAGCCGTGTGCACGCTCCAAGTCACTGGCAGGCAACAGGAATTCAGGTTCAAGTCCAAGGCCAGTGCACAAGGCCACCACTTTGCAGCCATTTCCTGTGACTCCTGCTCTAACTTCAATTTTTCTTCCCTTTAAATCTTCTTACATGCCATGGTATGGCATTTCAATTCCCACCCAACAGAGGCTACGAAATCAGCTCAAGGTCTTTTGCTCCAGCAAATGCCAAGATGAAACTGTTGCCCTTTTAGGCACACTGTCTGGTTTTAATTTTATTCACACTAAGTCATCATCCATCCTGCTCTCCAGAGGAAAACTGGTCAACACCCCGAGGACCCACGTTACAGGTTAAAGTTCAGATTCCTTAGTCTGTCTTTCAAGACCCTTCTATGGGAACTAAACAATTTCACCAGTCTCATCTTCATGACTTCCCCTCATTACACTAAATGACTGGCCATTACCGGAAGACTGCAAGTCCTCCCATTCCATTAGGATATGAGTTTCATGGGAACTAGTACTTGGTTTTAGTTGCTGTTTCGTATCACTGCATTCAATAAATATGTAATTCTCTGTGCCCTTCCCCATTCTATTCTGTCCCTGGAATGTAGCCTGCTCACATGCCCCTTGGCAAATGCCTTCTTGGCCATAAGGTCACACATCTAGCCCACCCTCCCACCACCACCAGCATAAGCAGAGGGCACTCTATTCAAGCTGTGTTATAAGTGTTCCTGGTTTTTTCCTATAAAAGTAATTTACAGTGATAACCTAGAGTAGAGGGATGGGGGTGTACTGGGAGGGAGCTGAAAGTGGGGGGGAGTCCCTGTATACATATAGATGATTCATTTCATTGTACAGCAACAACTAACACAATATTGTAAAGCAATTATACTCCAATTTTTTAAATACTTTTTTAATTAAGTAAATTTACAGTAAAACTTCACTAAATAAGACTCATGAGAAAGTGATTGTTAGATTAATGCAAATAGGAATTACAGAATAGTCCTAAAATCCATATAAGTAAAAGAGATAAGCCATTTTTGAAAGCATAATACTGATTAGGAAAAAAAGGTTTACAATTAGCCTACTAAAAAGTCCTCAAAAAAAAAAAAACAAAAGCCTAGGCCCTTTTGTTACAAAGCGTGCCTACGTTAATAGCACCAAATGTGTTTCAGTGTCCGACTATTTGCGACCCCATGAGCTGCAGCACGCCAGCTCTTCCTGTCCATCACCAACTCCCGGAGCCTACCCAAACTCCTGTCCATTGAGTTGGTGATGCCATCCAACCATCTCATCCTCTGTCATCCCCTTCTCCGCCTGCCCTCAATCTTTCCCAGCATCAGGGTCTTTTCAAATGAGTCAGCTTTTCACATCAGGGGGCCAAAGTATTGGAGTTTCAGCTTCAACATCAGTCTGCCAATGAACACCCAGGACTGATCTCCTTTAGAAAGGACTGGTTGGATTTCCTTGCAGTCCAAGGGACTCTCAAGAGTCTTCTCCAACACCACAGTTCAAAAGCATCAATTCTTCAGTGCTCAGCCTTCTTCACAGTCCAACTCTCACATCCATACATGACCACTGGAAAAACCATAGCCTTGACTAGACAGACATTTGTTGGCAAAGTAATGTCTCACTTTTTATAATTGTGGTTTTCTGAGGAAATACTTTGCTTCACTGATAGTATTAATGAAAGATAAATTTGAGCTTGTATCCTTTGGGAAGGATTGGTGGTGGTGGTTTAGTCACTAAGTTATAACTGATGTCATGGACTGTAGCCCCCCAGGCCTTTCTGTGCATGGGATTTCCCAGGCAAGAATACTGGAGTGGGCTGCCTTTTCTTTCTCCAGGGGATCTTCTTAGCCCAGGGATGGAACCCGGGTCTCTCGTGTTGCGGGTGAATTCTTTACCTATTGAGCCACCAGGGAAGGATTATTGATTGATTCCAAATACCAATTGAGGTTTTGCTATCTTGATATCACACAACAACCAACACTAGACATATTACAGGGGAAATGAGATAGACATGTCTGGAAACAGTGACAGATTTTCTTTTCTTGGGCTCCAAAATCACTGCAGATGGTGACTGCAGCCATGAAATTAAAAGACACTTGCTCCTTTGAAGAAAAGTTATGACCAACCTAGACAGCATATTCAAAAGCAGAGACATTACTTTGTCAACAAAGGTCTATCTAGTCAAGGCTATGGTTTTCCCAGTAGTCATGTATGGATGTGAGAGTTGGACTATAAAGAAAGCTGAGTGCTGAAAAACTGATGCTTTTGAACTGTGGTGTTGGAGAGGACTCTTGAGAGTCCCTTGGACTTCAAGGAAATCCAACCAGTCCATTCTAAAGGAGATCAGTCCTGGGTGTTCACTGGAAGGACTGATGTTGAAGCTGAAACTCAAATACTTTGGCCACTTGATGCTAAGAACTGACTATTTGAAAAGACCCTGATGCTGGGAAAGATTGAAGGAAGGAGGAGAAGGGGATGACAGAGGATGAGATGGTTGGATGGCATCACCGACTCAATGGACATGAGTTTGAGTAAGCTCTGGGAGTTGGTGAGGGACAGGGAGGCCTGGCATGCTGCAGTCCATGGGGTGGCAAAGAGTCGGGCATGATTAAGCGACTGAATTGAACTGAATGTTCATGGGCTTGTAATGTTTTCTTTTGTTTTAGAAAGTAGTTTTTACAAAATTCTGCTTCTTGAAACCCCTCAGGAACTGCTACAGGTAGGAATGGGAGTGAGAGAAGCTGGCCAATTTCTGACCCCTTCCTTCAACCTTCACATCCAAGAAGCCCAGGTTCATGTTGCTTTACAGACAAATTGGGTTCTGTGTGAGAAGAAATTTGAACCAATTATTCTATACTAGGAAAAAATAAAGTTTGAAAGCCACTGTTTTACAACAGTGACAGACATGTAGAGGACATGTAGACAGGAAAGTAAAAATATTAAACTGATGCTTAAATAGACCCTGAAAGATTTACATCTCCCACAGGCCAAGGTTAAATTCATTTTATTGGTGTGGAGCAATGTAGCTGTCCAAATGGGTAGAGAGCTATGGGAAGAGAGCTGTCATCTCCCCATGGATCTAGCAGAGAAGGCCCCACAGAGGAAAGAAGACGAAAGCCTGGAAGATGAAAGGAAGTGAGCTTAGTGGGAGGGCAGAAGAGGACTGCAGGGTAGTCTAAGTCCAGGTGAAAACTGCAGTGGACTCCATGACGATGAAAAAGTGAATTCTTGCTGCTAAATCCATTCACGGTCATAAAAATGTCATCTTTTCCTTGTTAGACAGCATTTTGCTTTACTCTCTTTGGTTTCAAATGTCAGTTATTTCACAGCCTTATTAATGCCTTCCCCCACACACCCCCAGGAAAACATTTTATTTATTGAAGTATAGTTTTAGGTGTTCAATACACTTGTATTGTATTGGTTCCCAACTTATAAAGGTTTATAGTAGTATAAAACAACTGGCTATATTCCTCACATTTTACAATATATCCTCTTAGTTTACTTTATACCCAGTCATGTGTGCCTCTTACTCCCCTGTTCCTATACTACTCCTCTTCCCTCTGTCTCTCCCCTGGTAACCACTAGTTTGTTCTCTGTATTTGTGAGTCTGCTTCTTTGTTATTATATCCACTAATTCTTATAGGTTCTTTGCATGTGATGTATGTGATATCATACAGTATTTTACTTTCTCCATCTGACTTATCTCACTTAGCATAATGCCTTCCAAGTCCATCCATGTTGCTGCAAATGGCAAAATTTCATTCTTTTTATGGATAAATAGTATTCCATTGTATATGTGTGTATATATACATATGTACATATATGTATATGTGTGTTTATATAGATGTACATATGTGTGTGTGTATACACACACACACACACACACACACCCCACATCTTCTTTATCTGTTCATCTGTTGATGGACACTTAGGTTGCTTCCTCATCTTGGCTATTGTAAATAATGCTGCTATTATTAGGGTGAATATTAGGGTGCATGTATCTTTTCAAATTAGTGTCTTTGTTTTATTCAGATACACACCCTGGAGTGAAACTGCTGGGTCATTTGGTAGTTCTAAGTACTTTCAGTTTTTTGAGAACCCCTCACTCTGTTTTCCACAGTGGCTTTACCAGTTTATATTCCCACCAACAGTGTAGGAGGGTTCCCTTTTCTCACATCCTCACTGACATTTGTTACCTGTGTTCTTCCTGATGGGAGCCATTCTGAGAAGTGTGAGGTAGTATACACCATTGCAATTTTGATATGCATTTCTCTGATGATTAACAACATTGAGAATATTTTCATGTGCCTGTTGGCCATCTGCATTTTCTCCTTGGAAAAAAATGTCTATCAGTTCTTCTGTCCTTTTAAAATCAGGTTTTTTTTTTGATGTTGAGTTGTATGAGCTGTTTATATATGTTAGGGGTTTGATCTCTGATCAGGGAACTAGATCCCGCATGCCACAACTAAGATCAACTAAAGATCCTGCATGCTGCAATGAAGAACTGGCACAGCCAAATAAATTAATTAATTTTAAAAAATTTATGTTGATAATTTTAAAAAGTGCTGATTGACTCCCTTGACAATGCTAGACCCTTCCCATATCTATCCTTTATAATTGTTTGAATAAATTTGATGAAAAGAAAAAAAGTATGAGTTTCTATGACTCCTTCCTTATATATTAAATCACCCTTGTGAATTGAATATTCTCTCATGGGAATGAAGTTCAGATCATTTCATGCCCAAGATATTTCATTAACTCAGATCCTTTTTCTGAGTTACACACATTCATTCCAAAAGTGGGAACCAAAATACAAATATCTTTGGCTATCTGTTAACAATAAAAATTAAATAGCCTTTTGCAAAGACTATTCTCTTATAAGTATTGCAAGTATAGGATTTAAAAGATGCCTAAAACTCTAAGCCATCATTAATTATTAGTTAGAAATTTGATACTTAGGCATAAAAGAAAATATAAGTAGTTATTAGACTGTTATATACGCAATTAACTCTTAGAATCCTCAAGCAAGGAAAACATTTAAATCATAATAAAATCAACCAGTAAATATTGATAGCATACCTGCTATTTATCTATTTAGATAACCTGTTTACATATTTATATTCTTTCTGTTTAGCACAAGAACACTAGGAGTCTAGACCCTCAATGTTTTACAGTTTTACTACAGTCAAGACCTAAACATATGGAAAAAAGGAGAAATAAATAGAAAAAGCAAGAGAATTCCAGAAAAATATCTACTTCTGCTTCATTAACTACGCTAAAGTCTTTGACTAGGTGGATCACAACAAACTGTGAAAAGTTCTTAAAGAGATGGCAATACCAGACCACTTTACCTGTTTCCGGAGAAACCTGTATGCAGGTCAAGAAGCAACAGTTAGAACCAGACATGGAATAACAGACTGGTTCGAAATTGGGAAAGGAGTACAACAAGGCTGTTTGTTGCCAAGCTGCTTTTAAAACTAATATGCAGAGACATTATACAAAATGCTGGGCTGGCTGAAGCTCAAGCTGGAATCAAGATTGCTGGGAGAACTATCAACAACCTCAGATATGCAGGTAACACCACCCTAGTGGCAGAAAGCAAAGAGGAGCTAAAGAACCTCTTGATGAAGGTGAAAGAGGAGAGTGAAAAAGACGACTTAAAACTCAACATGCAAAAAAACTAAAATCATTGCATCAGGTCCTGTCACTTCATGGCAAAAACATGGGAAAATATGGAAACAGTGAGAGATTTTATTTTTGTGGGCTCCAAAATCACTGCAGGTGGTGACTGCACCCATCAAATTAAAAGGTGCTTGCTTTTGGAAGAAAAGCTATGACAAACATAGTGTATTAAAAAGCAGAGACATTACTTTGCCAACCAAGGTCATATTGTCAAAGCTATGGTTTTTTTAGTAGTCATGTATGGATGTGAGAGCTGGACCATAAAGAAGGCTAAGCACTGAAGAAATGATGCTCTTGAACTGTGGTGTCGGAGAAGAGTCTTGAGAGTCCCCTGGACTGGAAGGAGATCAAACTAGTCAATCCTAAAGGAAATCAACCCTGACTATATTTGGAAGGACTGATGTTGAGGCTGAAACGCCAATACTTTGGCTACCTGAGGTGAAGAGTCGACTCATTAGAAAAGACCCTGATGCTGGAGAGACTGAAGGCAGGAGAAGAAAGGGACAACAGAGGGTGAGATGGTTGGATGGTATTACGAACTCAATGGACAAGAGTTTGCACAGACTCTGGGAGATGGTGAAGGACAGGGAAGCCTGGTATGTTGCAGTCCATGGGGTCACAAAGTCAGACATGACTGAATGACTGAACAGCAAAGTAGTATGGCTCTCAAATTTTTTGTCCCAACATGATAAAACATATATATATATAATTATATATATATATATATATAATACTTTTATCAGTAACAATGGCAATGCCCCAAGGCAACAGGGCCTTGATGAGGTAGAGAGTATTATCTTGAGAAACTGTTAATATCAGTAACTCATTTGGTGGTGTTGTAACAGTCCTCACCAGCAGGCTGAGCTTTCTGTTGATGTTGGGTTCGGTCTCTAAGTCGTGTTGGATGCTTTAAGACCCCATGGACTGTAGCATGCCAGGCTTCTCTGCTCTTCATTATCTCCTGGAGTTTGCTCAAATTCTCATGCCTGTGTCCAAACTCTGTCCTCTCTTCTGGCATGGAGAGTTCCTGGAGTGGCTGAAGTACAGTAGAAACTCAGAAAAGGTAGAGGTCATGTAATATCAGAGCTTTTGATGAGCTTTAATGAAATGGAACTCCCACTGAAACTTTAAAGACGGTACAGCCTTGGGTCTTTCCTGGTGGTCCAGCAGTTAAGAATGCACCTTCCATTGCAGGGGACATGGTTTTGATCCCTGGTTGGGAAATTAAGATCACACACGCTGTGAGGCAACTAAGCCTGCACACTGAAACTACTGAGCCCACGTGTTCTAGAGCCCATGTGCCCCAACAAAGATCCTGCCTGCTGCAATTAAGATGATATGCAGCCAAATAAATAAACAAATTAAAAAAAAAAAAAAAGATGGTATAGGCTTAACTCTTTGCAAATGAGTACAATCTTCCATACTTTTCCTGTGGAATATAACCTAAGGCCTCTATGATCATATCATGTGTCTGAAATTTAGAGGGCCTACCATTAGCACAGAATAAGAAATTTTTTCACATATTTGGAATATGAGGCAGCGAAATTTAGATAAATTTTATATTTATCAAAATAATGTATGCACACCATTAAAAAAGACAAAATGTGCTCGAAGATTTGTAACCAAATCTGGAGACTCTAACACAGTTTTCTTCATCTTCCAATTTCCCTAAATAACAGAATTACTTTTTGTGTGATTTCTTCTGCCTTTTGCTCTATTTTTCTGAATATGTTGTGTAATATCTTTATTAACCAAATTAAAATAACATATATTTGCTTCTGATAATGTTACATGAGGATTTTAGTTCTTTTACACTTCTTTCTAATTATTCTGATGCTGTGCTGCTAAGTCGTTCAGTCGTGACCGACTTTGTGTGACCCCATGGACTGCAGCCTACCAGACTCCTCTGTCCATGGGATTTTCTAGGCAAGAGTACTGGAGTGGGTTGCCATTGCCTTCTCCTTATAATTATTCTAGCCAACTGCATTTTATCAATTCTAAGTTACATTATTTTCATATATTTTAATATCTCTGAAATTGGTATGTACTTTGTCATGAATTTGTGTCATATACTCTTTTTTCTTTCTTATGGGTACCTAAGATAATGGTGCATGTTATAATTGAAGTTAACTTGGACTGATAAAATAATTTTATGTTATATCCATATTCCTACCTCATTATTATGACTACAAAATTAGTACATACTGTAGAGCTAAGTAGTAACTTGACTATATTTTTCTTCTACAATTTTTCACTTACAATGAAATAACTGTCCGATTTTTTGTCATTAAAATTATTTTTAGCCTATAGCTAATTTATCCCAAATATCTGTAAAATGCCTATCAATATAATTTTCTACATGGCCCCATAGTATTAAGAAATCCTTAGTTTAATAATTTTGTAAACTTCCCTCTGAAACTCGGCATACTTCTGCTCTCATTTGGGCTGGGCACTTTAGGCTCTCTATTCAGCTGTCACCCCGGGATTTAGTTCTCTGTCTTCATTTTATAAGTTTCCTTTGCCTTTCTCCTGTATTAGGTCATCTGGTCACTGGATCTCATCCATGGTTTTGTGGTCACCACCCACTAAGAGCTTCCTTAGAAATCATTTTCATCTTGAATTCTGAAAGCATTGTCCTACTATCTTCTAGCTTCCAATTTTGCTGATGAGAGGACATGTTCTCTGGAAATTTTTAGGCTGCCCCAGCTTCCTCGGGATTTTGAAATTTCATCAATGTCAAAGTGTGCTTTGGTACAGGGTTTGTTTGTTTGTTTTCCATTTTACAGGTTCCAGACTCATGTTTGTTTCTGGCTCTTATTCCCCAGATCTATGTTTGCCATTTCCAGCAAGTTACCTGTGGCCCTTGAAAATTCTACACCCACTCTCTGCTTCATCACTCAGATTTTTCATCTTCAGCTTTTAGCCAATTCTGATGCAAGCTAAGAATTTCATGTTTGAAAATAGCAAGTGTGTATCCTGGTCCCATGATTGTTTTCCTCAGAGAGAATAAGGCAGGGCTCAGAAATAAGCCAGTTTCTTGAGTTGTGTCTCTGAGATTCCTCTTATGTGTGGCATTCAGAACACCTAAGTTCAATTCTAAGCAGTGTGAGAGACTGTTAATAGCTTTATCTACTCTGCAACATTAACTGCCATTTCAACAGATGATAGTAGTCGTTGCTCTATGGCATTTCTTTAAAACCTAACTAACTTGAGACATATCAAACTTTTTTTACCAGGTCATTTTCTCAACCAATGGAGAAGATACAGATGGACACCGAGGAGGAAAAAGTTCAGATGTATACAGTAAAAACTACATGAAGAGGCAGAACAATGCGGCAGCTCAGAGGCCAGGCACTGTCATCAGACTTCCTAGGTTTGAACGACCTCCTAGCTGCAGGATATTGAGAAACTTACCTAACTCCTCTCAGCCTGTTTCCTCACCTACCAAATGGTGCTAATAATAATGTTTTATACCATGCAGTTACTATGAGGACTAAATGAAGTAAGGATACATGCTGCCTGGCAGAAATGCCAGCTATTACTATTCTTGGCTGGCACTAGTTCTGTGACTGAGCAAAGTGCTTACCCCAAGTCTTTTTTTTTTTTTTTTAATTTGAAAAATGAGAATACTTGAGTGTTTGTTTCATAGGGTGATTCTGAAGAACAAATGGCTAAATGAGCATACAGTTCAGCTCAGCACCAGTACACTAAGTACTTAATAAAAGTTAGTTACCCCCCCCACACACACACACACTGAAGATGATACCTCTGAGTCAAAATTCAGTGCCTTGTGGCCCATTGTTACTGCTACTGGATTCAGAGTAACTTCCCCCACCTTTTATTGTGGATATCACCTTTTTCGGCACCTGATTTTGTTTTCTGTCATCTCTTTCAATATAAAAGAGGAATCTGTTTTCTATGACTCATGGGATGAATTTCTTTATTTTTATACCGTCTTTTGGCCCTTTGGGGATTTGGGTTCTACTTTCTTTTATATAAGTACCTGCTCCTCTCCATGCCTTTACTTTAACTCTAGCCTCCTTGGAGTTTCCTTTTTCTCCTAATCACTGCCCTCATCCCACTTGTTTAAGCTGCTTTCTTTCCTCCCCTGGGACTATATCCTAGCACAGAGAAGCTATGTCTGGTTGTAGCCGACTCCAATTGAGAAACGATGGGTTAGCGGAATGGAGACTAATTCAAACCTGCAGGTCTCTTTTTATGATGCTACTTTATCATTCCACGTTAAAGAAAAAGGTAAAAGAGGAAGTGGAGCTAAATGATAAATGCTGCCAATAAAACAATAGCATCAAGTCCCCTGCTCCAAAACGATACCAAATGACCCCCAAAAGACTTTTACTGAGGTTCAAAGAGTTTCCATTTCTGAAATACTAGGTATAATATTTTTTAACAGAGTAAATAGAGCCCAAGAGATAGTAAGTCTTTTAAACACTTCTCTCCCTTCCCCTTCAGTTAAGAGGAGCCAACTTAATATATTTTTCTTCCAATTGAGCCCAGGGGACGCTATGCACTACTGGGGGACTATAAAAGGTATTTGGGAGTCTAACCCACAGCAGAAGACAGATGGCAGGCTCTGTGGCAATCGCAGGTTCATCTGAGGGGTGCTTATTAAGCCCATGCCCTCTTCCAGAGCCTTCTGACACACATCCCTTTTGAATTTGACCCTTTTCATTTTCGTGTGGCAACTTGTAGCTCATGATGCCTTGGGGCTAGTTATAATAAGTTCATGTCTGAGATTACACATCTGATATTTATAAAAACACAAATACTCCAGAACTTTCTCCAGGCAGGAAATGACAAATCTTTGGTAAGCTATTTTCAGGACTTAAAAAAAAGGAAGAAAGAAAAAAAAAAAAAGAAGTTGGTGATGAACTAACCATTGAAAGTACGATGTTGCCTTCTGCATATTGAAACCAGTCCCTCCTAACAAAAATGCCAAAAGCCATTATCTATACAATTTAATACTGTGCAGTAAGTCCTTGGCAATCCCCAGTAATCTGAAACATTACATAGTATTGCACCGGACGGGACATGAGATAATATGGACTGACTTAATTAGACTTGGGGATGCCGGCCTATCGTGACTCTGTAAGTCCAACTTTGTTATTTCTCAATGAATTCCAGTTGGAAAATATGATCTCAGGTGATAACATTTCCTTAACTTTTATGTATCTCCTTTTATTACATCAGAGGATCATGGTGGTGGTGGAGGTAGTGGCCAATGGCAGCTGTGGTATGTTTTCTTTTAAAAAGTATTCAACTTTAGTGTTTGCCAGAAAGCATTATTGAAGTCTTCAAGATACAAAGTCCCTCAAAGCAATGCTGCCTTTTTAGTATTCAAAGCACAGATTCTTAATTGTGTTTACCTCTGGTATGAATGGGAGAAACAAAGAGAGAGCTTCACTGTGATATCTTGGTACTGGATGACCTTTTGTAAAATGCTCATTCTTGACTCTGTGAGGCCAAGCTGCTCAAAACCAACTATTTCAGCAAAAGGTCATATACTGATATAATACATGACTCAGAATCGTAAGTCCTTGTGCTATTAGTTAAAAAAAAATTAATTCAATTTTTTCTATTTGTATTTTGAAGATTTCAAGCATAGAGAAAAGTTGAAAGAATGATATAGCACATTAAGATTTTGTCATATATACTTTATATGCATATATATTGATATCTATCAAATACATATAAATATATAAAATACTATTACATATATGGCAATTGACAATTATTCTCTAATTTGATACAAATGACATTCTCTAATTTCATCTATCTAGCTTGTACTAAATTTTTCTTAATTATCATCCAAATATTTGTTGTTGGTTTGTTTTTATTTAGTTTATTTGAATCAGAATCCAATCAAAGTTTATATTTTGCATTTGGTTGTCATGTCCCTATAGTTTCTTTTAATTTACAACATCCTCACAGATGTTTTGTTTATTTGTTTGTTTTATAAAGATCTTGACTTTCTCAAGGGTCAAAACTAGCTCTCTTGGAATGTTTTGTATTTTCAATTTGTCCAATTGCTTCCTTGAAATAAATATAGTTTTGCTTATTTTTTATTTTTTTATTTCCTGGATATTTTATCAACTAGAAGTTAGTTCTACAGGCTTTTTTAGATGAATAACATATTTTATTGGACTGTGAAGAAGGCTGAGCACCGAAGAATTGATGCTTTTGAACTGTGGTGTTGGAGAAGACTCTTGAGAGTCCCTTGGATTGCAAGGAGATCCAACCAGTCCATTCTAAAGGAGATCGGCCCTGGGATTTCTTTGGAAGGAATGATGCTGAAGCTGAAGCTCCAGTACTTTGGCCACCTCATGCAAACAGCTGACTCACTGGAAAAGACTCTGATGCTGGGAGGGATTGGGGGCAGGAGGAGAAGGGAATGACCAAGGATGAGATGGCTGGATGGCGTCACTGACTACATGGGCATGAGTTTGGGTGAACTCCAGGAGTTGGTGATGGACAGGGAGGCCTGGCGTGCTGCGATTCATGGGGTCACAAATAGTCGGACACGACTGAGTGACTGAACTGAACTGAACATATTTTGGCTGGCATACTTCAATAATTATGCATTTATCAGGAGACACATAATGCCAGGTTGGCCCACCATTACTAATGCTAAGTTAAATTGTTTAACAAGGTGATACCGTGGTGTTGGAAAAGACTCTTGAGAGTCCCTTGGACTGCAAGGAGATCCAACCAGTCCATTCTAAAGGAGACCAGTCCTGGATGTTCTTTGGAAGGAATGATGCTAAAGCTAAAACTCCAGTACTTTGGCCACCTCCTGCAAAGAGTTGACTCGTTGGAAAAGACTGATGCTGGGAGTGATTGGGGGCAGGAGGAGAAGGGGACGACTGAGGATGAGATGGCTTGATGGCATCACCGACTTGATGGACGTGAGTTTGAGTGAACTCCGGGACTTGGTGATGGACAGGAGGCCTGGCGTGCTGCAATTCATGGGGTCACAAAGAGTTGGACACGAGTGAGAGACTGAACTGAACTGAACTGAAGGTGATAATGAACTGATTTCTGCGTGATAAGTGCATTTCTCCTTTTTGTTATTACATTTAAAAAATCTGTATCTATTTTGATGTTACTTAATATATTGTGTATAAATCATTACCATTTCATCTTGAAGAATTTTTAACCTCAGACCCATGGATAAGCTTGGAGGATATACATGAACTCTTTGAAATTACTTGCAAAATGTTATATACATGCTTATGCCTATGGGTGATGAAACTCATGCAAGTTTCAAAGGGGATAAAGACACAAAAGTGACAGGAACAGTGTTAGCACATCAAAGTCTTCCTCCTTGAATTATATTGTAATATCATCCATTTTGGGAGAAGGAAATGGCAACCCACCCCAGTATTCTTGCCTGGAGAATTCCATAGACAGAGGAGCCTGACAGGCTACAGTCCATGGGGTCGCAAAGAACTGGATATGACTGAGCAACTCAGCACACACACACCACTGTTTTTCCCTCTTCTTCCTCTGGCAAGTTGGTGCTCGCTACACTGGAACCTCTCAATAAAGCTGATGATTTACTGATGTGCGACCTCACTGCTACAATTCATGGACTCATCACTTTGGGACCATAAAGCTGTGTGGCCCATTCCCATTATGACTATGATGTAGACCGGCACTTTGTAAAGACATTTTAAAAGCATTATTGAAATACAAACATGACATGCAGGGGTAGCAAGGGGAAATAGGAAGAGGAAGTTCATGAAGCGGGGAGGGTGAGAGGGAGAGAGACAGATACTGTGATCTAAGCTGATCTCAGTAGTGATAAAAGAAAGGGAGAAGCAGAGAAAACAGAAGAAGGGGAAAGGAGGAGGGAAGAGAAAGGAAGGGAAGAGAAGGGCACAGAAATCTACCAAATACAAAACACTGAGAAGCAGCATAGGCCTTCCTCCTCCTCTTACAACCCACGAGGAGTCCCTTAAAACACCGATCAGCCAGCCTCCTCCTATCATTGGCCTTCCCTTGGGTCTTATTTGTCACTGACTTCATTGTGCGAAGTTCTGCTCTTGGGAAGGGGGTGCAGGGCTCAGTTCAGCTCCCTCTCTGGATCTCACAGAATGTTCCTTGGAGGTTTCACTAGAAAGGCTTCAAGCATTACCACAGGCTCCTCCTTCCCCAACAAGTTCAAGATGAGCCCAGACTTCCAGTAGGCACCACCAGGCAGACCCATCACCAGACCACGTCTCATTTATGTAAATGTGGAGAATGGCGACCCATGGGGCAGAAGAACTGGACAAAGGCAACCGCCTCTACCCTACCTCACCTCCCCCGTCCTGGGCCAACAGTTCACTGGCTCCTGGCTTGGCCCTCAGAACCTGGCAGGATCTTGGTTCCCTTTACCCCACTGATTGGGCACCATTGCACCATTGCTGTTATTTCTAGCCTGTCAAGCAAAAGACCCCAGTAAGTAGATTCAGAAAAAAACAATTCAAGGAAGAACTTCCCTTCCCTTCTGTTTCCAATATTAGCGGAAACCTGAAGAATCCAGGTTCATAAACATACTCCTGCTAAGTATCCCCCTCTACTAATAAAGCAGAGTCTTTTTGAACTTTTAAGGAAAAACCACTCCACATCAACCTGGGATTCAGATGACTTTTGGCGTGAAATTTCAGGTTGGCAATTACAGGTATTCCATTCATATTGGCTCATTTACCCCCAATAATGCCTCTGTGTTTTATAATGAAAACCTCAGCACAGGAACTCTCTCTTTAAGCCCATGCAGCTGGACGACAACTTAAATTCATGGTTCTGAGTCTGGTAACTGATTTTTCCTATTAGCTTTAAGGAAATATTTTCCCTGTTATTTCAAGTTTAGTACAGTTTAATATGGCTATTACAATATATCACCTCTGCCTCCACTCTGCCCCAACCCATTTTTGACCGATTAGAAACACCATATTCCTTATTTAGTATTTGTAAATCCTTTGATTGTAGAATCTATATAAATAATCATGCAGTGTCTAGAACTAAGACCTGCTCTTTGGGCAGAAGGTAATGCATCCTAACAATAGCTAGGTTAAGCAGAAGTTTATCCTCCTTCCTATATGGGCCAGGGCCCATATTACAATCCTGCAGAGGGGAGGAAGAACCAAAGACCGTATGAGGGTCTCAGAATCTGATTTTCCCCACAGTTGTTCACTTGCTCACTCTGGCAGAGCCTGAGGCAAACCATGAGGACAGCAGAGTTCATCTTCTCGGCCACAGAGCTCTTTATGTGTGACTTGTAGCGTTTGCCTCTGAGGCATGAATCTGGGTTCCCTTGTTAACAGGAGCCACACTGCACTGGGCTGGCCCAGGCAGCTTCCTTTTTAAGTGGATGACTGCCTGT
This sequence comes from Aepyceros melampus, assembly GCA_006408695.1. NCBI lineage: Eukaryota > Metazoa > Chordata > Mammalia > Artiodactyla > Bovidae > Aepyceros > Aepyceros melampus. The sequence goes on from SJXQ01005848.1 coordinate 156,194, forward strand.
CTAATCAGTTAACATGGTTTTATAAGTTAACAAGTCTATAGTTAAATATACCCGACTCTACTGATGGTGGAGGATACTACAGGTTTTTTTTTAGACCAGGAGACTATAAACTAAAACCTGTGGACCAGGTCCAATATATAGCTTGTTTTTTTTTTAATAAAGTTTTATTGGGACACCTGTTTATTTACAAACTGTGACTGCTTATATACCACAATGTGATGAGCAGTTATATCAGAAATTGTATCATATAGCCTATAAAGCCTGAAATATCTACTTTCTGGCCTGTTACAGAAAAATAAAACAAAACAACTTGCTGATCAACCCTGATCTATAGAACAGCTACTCCTTTCTTCCTTTTTGATGTACAGAACCAAACCATCTGGCATTTTGTCACTTACGACTGATTCCATTCTCACTGGTATATCCCCCTTATGAATACATCTGTATACCACTTGCCATATCCCAACTTAAAGGAGTGCTTACAGCAGAGGAATCTATTGGCACCCTCTAAGTTTGGAGTGATAACATAATAACCTGGTCATGCATACCTGTGAACCTCTTCACTGAGAGTGTTATCCAGCTCCCGTTTCTGAATGCCATTTGTGTCCACAAAGACTAAGAGTCCATGGGATAGGTATTTCCTTTTTCATCTTTTTTCAGAATGGTGAAGTGGGAAACATTGACTTTTAGGTCAGAAATACCTGGGTTGCATTTCAGGGTTAATAAGTTTTTGACTGTGTAACTTTTGGCTAGTTATTAACCTCACTAGGACACAGTTTGTTCATCTCTAAAGAAAGTGCTTGGTGCATAACTGTGTAATGTTTGAGGAAGTATGTGAAGGAAGAAAGTAGTATCTTTTTACAAAGTTTCTGAGAGATAAAAAAGTTCGGAGGGAATGTCTGGGACCAGATACCCCCTCAATAAATATGATTTCTATTCTTCTCAGCTAGTTATATTCTACTCCTGATACTTCCAAATCCTCAATAATCATGACTGGCCTTGAATCCCTAAGACTGAGAACATGCCTGCTACCCAGGTCTCCTACTGACTGCTTTGCTCACCATTTGATCCTATTGTTCTGCACTCTTATTTCTTTTAGGCAACTCTAGCACCCAAGCTGTCAAGCTGGGCCAGACCTCTGCTGATTACCTGCAGTTCATGTGCTCTAGCCCTGTCTAGGATCTGAACTTCATTTGAAATTTCTTATTAATTTGGCTCTGATGGCTCACTGGGTAAAGAAGCTACCTGCAATGCAGGAGACACAGGAGACACAGTTTCAGTCCCTGGGTTGGGAAGATGTCCTGGAGGGGGAAATGGTAATCCACTAAAGTCTTCTTGCCTGAAAAATCCCATGGACAGAGGGGCCTGGCAGGCTATAGTCCACAGGGTCAAAAAGAGTCAGACATGACTGAGCGACTAAGCACACACTTTAATGGCTCTTCAGAAGTTATCTGAAGCTTCCTTCAGGGATTAATCATCTAAATCCAGATCTTTATTGGGATTAATATCCCATTTATCAAACGACTAGTTCCTGACTTGGGTAATGTTCCAGTGCCCAATGCTGGCCTGACCCAGACTGGTCTAAGCCCTGCTGCTGAGTCTCAGCAGTACCGTTCTCTTCCACTTGTTCCAGTTTCCCTCAGTCTACCTCACACAGTTCTCATTTCTTCTGTATGTGATTACTGAAATATGAATGTGTGATTTTGTATGACCAACACTTATAGGCCATAAAGAGTAAAGGCACATCCTCGTACTAAGGGGAAAGTTAGTTAAGTCGCTCAGTCATGTCCGACTCTTTGCGACCCTGTGGACTGTAGCCTACCAGGCTCCTCCATCCATGGGATCCTCCAGGCAAGAATACTGGAGTGGGAGAAGTCTCAGCTAAAAGGTTAAGTCATTTGTAGTACCTACAGGTACGTGTTTTGGATAACGGAAGAGAATTTAAAGAGTTTACCTTGGAGATGGAAGAGTCCACATGTCACAGGATGGAGGAGGTTTGAGCCTAATAGTGGCAAGAATCCAGCAGACAGCTCATCAACTGCAGGTATAAAGACAGGAAACATGGAGTCCACAAATGGTGCTAGTTCAGGCTTATTGGGGCTGAGGTAGATATTTTAAGATAAGGGGTTGGGAAAGACAGTTCCTAGGATCATATTGGCTACTATACCTTCACCTAGAACAATGGCTGGCATTCAGTTCAGTTCAGTTCAGTCACTCAGTCATGTCAGACTCTTTGCAACCTCAAGAATTGCAGCACGCCAGGCCTCCCGGTCGATCACCAACTCCTGGAGTTCACACAAACTCATGTCCATCGAGTCAGTAATGCCATCCAGCCATCTCATCCTCTGTCATCCGCTTCTCCTCCTGCCCTCAATCCCTCCCAGCATCAGGGTCTTTTCAAAAGAGTCAACTCTTCACATGAGGTGGCCAAAGTACTGGAGTTTCAGCTTCAACATCAGTCCTTCCAATGAACACTCAGGACTAGTTTCCTTTAGGATGGACTGGTTGGATCTTCTTGCAGTCTAAGGGACTCTCAAGAGTCTTCTCCAACACCACAGTTCAAAAGCATCAATTCTTCAGCGCTCAGCCTTCTTCACAGTCCAACTCTCACATCCATACATGACCACAGGAAAAACCACAGCCTTGACTAGACGGACCTTAGTCGGCAAAGTAATGTCTCTGCTTTTGAATATACTATCTAGGTTGCTCATAACCTTTCTTCCAAGGAGTAAGCATCATCCAAGGGACTCTCAAGAGTCTTCTCCAACACCACAGTTCAAAAGCATAATTCTTCAGCGCTCAGCCATCTTCACAGTCCAACTCTCACATCCATACATGACCACAGGAAAAACCACAGCCTTGACTAGACGGACCTTAGTCGGCAAAGTAATGTCTCTGTTTTTGAATATACTATCTAGGTTGGTCATAACTTTTCTTCCAAGGAGTAAGCGTCTTTTAATTTCATGGCTATACAATGTACTATTAGGAGTTTTAAAAAATAAAAATAGGAAAATTCTTTATAAACAGATATCAAATTATCTCCTGTATTTTCTACTATGTGGAAAAAGCAACTTTTTCAAATAGCATCTGAAAATGCTATCTATGGAGAAGAGGGGAAAAAAATATGTGTCCATAGGTTTATATATTGGAAAAATATCTCTGGAAATTTATATAAGAAATTGATAATAGCAGCTACCTCCTTCTAAAGAGGGAGATTGGTTGACTGGGTATAGAGTTGAAAAAGACTTTTTCTTCAAGTCATATCATTTGGAAGTTTTCATTTTTGAACTATGTAACTTATTACCAATTAACATTAATAATGATAATAATATTGGGCATAAGAATGTTAATGAACTTAGTGCCACAAAACTGTATACTTAAAATGTCATATTTTATTTTATGTATATTTTACCATAATAAAGTGACTTTTAATTGTATATATATATATATGTATCCGACCATATGTGTGTCCAACGCTTTGCACCCCCATAGACTATAGCTTGCCAGGCTCCTCTGTCCATGGATTTTCCAGGCAGGAATACTGGAGTGGATTGCCATGCCCTTCTCCAGAGGATATTCCTGACTCAGGGACTGAACCTGGGTTTCCTGCATTGCAGACAGATTCTCTACCCTCTGAGCCACCAGGGAAGTCCCCTACGATGGCTACTAATAAAAACAACCCACAGGATAATGAGTGTTGACTAGGATGTGGAAAAACTCGTTTGCTTGTGGCCTTTTCACTGTTGGTGGGAATATAAAATTTTGCAACCTCTACGGAAAACAGTATGACAATTCCTCAAAAATCTAAAAGAAAATTATCATATGATACAGGAATTCTACTGCTGGATATATACCCAAAAGAGTTGAAAGCAGAGGTTTAAAGAGATATTTGTATATCCACATTTATAGCAGCATTATTCACAATAGGCAAAAGGACGAAGCAACCCAGGTATCTATCCACAGATGAATGATAAAATATGTGATATATACTTAAAATGGAATATTATTCCATGTAAAAGAAAAGGAATTCTGACACATGCTGCAGCAGAGATGAACACAGAAGATATTATGCTAAGTGAAATAAGTTGGTAACACATGGACAAATACTCTATGAGTCACCTATGTGAGATCCCTAGAGTAGCTAAATTCATAGAGACAGAAAGAATGATGGCTTCCAGAGACTAGAGGGAAGGAGACTGAGGAGTTGTTTTTTAATGGGTACAGAGTTTCAATATTATTGGGTTGGCCAAAAAGTTTATTCTGATTTTTCCTGTGGATTTTCCAGTTTTTCCTACAGACCAGAACAAACCTTTTGGTAACCCAGTAAAAACCCAACTGCATCATCAGCAAGTATACAAATGTAAACAGCTTAAACACTCCAAGTAAAGATCAATATTATCAGACTAGATTTTTTTAAAGTTCAGTATATGATGCTTCCAAGAAATCATAGATGTAGGAACACAAGAAGTTAAGAAGTAGAAAGATGCAAAAATAAACACCATGCAAATATTAACTAAAAGAAAAATGACAGTATTTGTACTAAAGATAGAAGGTAGACTTTTAAAACAAGAATAATCACTAGAGATAAAAAGGGACATTTCACAATGATAAAGTGGTCAACCCATAAGGACTGTAAATGCTAACTGTGGTTTTATCAGTTGATAAAAAAACCAGTCAGTTAGTTGTTTTTGAAGCAACTTTTACTTTCTTTATCATACTTTCACATTGTTTGAAGTTTTCACAATGAGCATGGACTTACAAATAGCTGTGAAAAGAAGAGAAGCAAAAAGCAAAGGAGAAAAGGAAAGATATAAGCATCTGAATGCAGAGACCCCATCTATTTCCCATGAAGTGATGGGACCAGATGCCATGATCTTCGTTTTCTGAATGTTGAGCTTTAAGCCAACTTTTTCACTCTCCTCTTTCACTTTCATCAAGAGGCTTTTTTAGTTCCTCTTCACTTTCTGCCATAAGAGTGGTATCATCTGCATATCTGAGGTTATTAATATTTCCACCGGCAATCTTGATTCCACCTTGTGCTTCTTCCAGCCCAGTGTTTCTCATGATGTACTCTGCATATAAGTTAAATAAGCAGGGTGAGGATATTCAGTGTTGGTGTACTCCTGTTCCTATTTGGAACCAGTCTGTTGTTCCATGTCTAGTTCTAACTGCTGCTTCCTGACCTGCATACAGGTTTCTCAAGAGGCAGGTCAGGTGGTCTGGTATTCCCATCTTTCTCAGAATTTTCCACAGGTTATTGTGATCTACACAGTCAAAGGCTTTGGCATAGTCAATAAAGCAGAAATAGATGTTTTTCTGGAACTCTCTTGCTTTTTCCATCTGCCAAGCAGATGTTGGCAATTTGATCTCTGGTTTTTCTGCCTTTTCTGAAACCAGCTTGAACATATGGAAGTTCATGGTTCATGTATTGCTGAACCCTGGCTTGGAGAATTTTGAGCATTACTTTACTAGTGTGTGAGATGAGTGCAATTGTGTGGTAGTTTGAGCATTCTTTGGCATTGCCTTTCTTTGGGATTGGAATGAAAACTGACCTTTTCCAGTCCTGTGGCCACTGCTGAGTTTTCCAAATTTGCTGGCATATTGAGTGTAGCACTTTCACAGCATCATCTTTCAGGATTTGAAACAGCTCCACTGGAATCCCATCATCTCCACTAGCTTTGTTCACAGTGATGCTTTCTAAGGCCCACTTGACTTCACATTCTAGGATGTCTGGCTCTAGCTGAGTGATCACACAGTCGTGATTATCTGGGTTATGATCTTTTTTGTACAGTTCTGTGTATTCTTGCCACCTCTTCTTAATATCTTCTTCTTCTGTTAGGTCCATACCATTTTTGTCATTTATCGAGCCCATCTTTGCATGAAATGTTCCCTTGGTATCTCTAATTTTCTTGACGAGGTCTCTAGTCTTTCCCATTCTGTTGTTTTCCTCTATTTCTTTGCACTGATCGCTGAGGAAGGCTTTCTTATCTCACCTCGCTATTCTTTGGAACTCTGCATTCAGATGCTTACATCTTTCCTTTTCTCCTTTGCTTTTCACTTCCCTTCCTTTCACAGCTATTTGTAAGGCCTCCCCAGACAGCCATTTTGCTTTTTTGCATTTCTTTTCCATGGGGATGGTCTTGATCCTTGTCTCCTGTACAATGCCATGAACCTCTGTCCATATTCATCAGGCACTCTATCTGTCAGATCTTAGTCCCTTAAATCTATTTCTCACTTCCACTGTATAATCATAAGGAATTTGATTTAGGTCATACCTGAATGGTCTAGTGATTTTCCCTACTTTCTTCAATTTAAGTCTGAATTTGGCAATAAGGAGTTCAGGATCTGAGCCACAGTCAGCTCCTGGTCTTATTTTTGCTGACTGTATAGGGCTTCTCCATTTTTGGCTGCAAAAAAAAAAAAATAATCAATCTGATTTCAGTGTTGACCATCTGGTGATGTCTATGTGTAGAGTCTTCTCTAGGTATTCAGTAATATTTGTTGAACAAATAAGTGAATGATAGCATAAGAGCCTCTAGTTTTTAAGCTGTCTTCTGCCACCCAAGGAACCATCTGATACTCAAGGGTCTCAACTTGTTCAGGTATAAATATGAATAAGTTTTAATTTTTGAATAGCTACTCTCAATGGGTATAGAGCTTCACTCTGGTTATTAGAGTTTAATCTGTTTCATTACTTTGTCGACTAAGGTCCATCTAGTCAAGGCTATGGTTTTTCCTGTGGTCATGTATGGATGTGAGAGTTGAACTGTGAAGAAGGCTGAGGGCCAAAGAATTGATGCTTTTGAACTGTGGTGTTGGAGAAGACTCTTGAGAGTCCCTTAGACTGCAAGGAGATACAACCAGTCCATTCTGAAGGAGATCAACCCTGGGATTTCTTTGGAAGGAATGATGCTAAAACTGAAGCTCCAGTACTTTGGCCACCTCATGTGAAGAGCTGACTCATTGGAAAAGACCCTGATGCTGGGAGGGATTGGGGGCAGGAGGAGAAGGGGATGACCAAGGATGAGATGGCTGGATGGCATCACGGACTCAATGGACGTGAGTCTGAGTGAACTCCGGGAGTTGTTGATGGACAGGGAGGCCTGGCATGCTGCAATTCATGGGGTCGCAAAGAGTTGGACACGACTGAGCGACTGAACGGAACAGAACAGAATCTCGAATTTAATTCTAAGTTCTGTTCTTATCCTCTTGCTCCCTTCCTCTACAGCCCTGGCTAGATGACCTGGGGTAAAATTTGATCTCTCATCCAATTCACAAGTCAGCTTTCAACCTCATGCTCTTACAGCCCTATGATGGAATAGGATAAAGGGAAAATACTGTCTGTGATAAGTTGGTTGTTGTCATTTCTAGGCCTAACATTGAATGGCATGGGACCTAGGTATGTAGCTGATTGATGAATCCTAGTTCTTTTATGGAGTACAGGTGTTAGCTTTGGGGGCAAATCCTGCTGTGGCCTTTTGCTCCACAGTCCCTATATGAGAGATTCATCTTAGGCTGACCCCTGCCTTACCTTACCTCAAGCCTCTACCCTGCTAGTAGCTTGATAAGTGGGATGACAGGGGAAAATTTTCTTACAAGGTGGCTCAACCTCAGCCATCTTCTTTGGTGTTCATGTGATCGATGGTGAATTTGGCCTCCACACATCAAGTTGTGGGAATACAGGACTCCTCTTGGCTGTCATTTAGCACAGTTTTGCCATCTGGCTCTTGCTAGGTTTTCCACCCTGCTGCAGCACCAGGCAAACCCTGTTCTATAGGAGAGCTACTTTCGAGAAAGAGACCAACTCTAGTCCCCAACGCAATAGGAAAATCAACAGTGATTCCATTTAAATGCATTGGTCAATAAGATCTAACAACCACAGGGTTCACCATGGAGCTAGTAATGCCATCATTTTCCTTTATACTTAAAATTATATTCATTATAAAAAATAAAATGAAAGACAAAGAACAGCAAAAATTACCTTTATAGGTTTAGTTTATACTCAGTATGTAGGATAAACTTTGATATATGTACTTCCAGATTTTTAAAATAATATATTACATTAAATTTAAAAAGTAGGAGAATGGTGGAACTATATTGTTATATTGCTTTGTGCCCTGTTTTGGTCATACCGTAATAAAAGTACATCTGCTACTCTACACTGTTACTTATGCTGGCAACATGGCATTTCATTTTACAGATACACAGAAAATCTTATTGTAGGACATTTGGGTTCCATCCAATTTTCCACTCTTATAAATACTGCTTTAGTAAGTATGTCTATACTTGTAATTTTGGTACCATTTCCAATTATTCTTCAGGATAATTCTTGGAAGTATAATAGCTAGGTCAAAGGATGTTTACAATTTAAAGTCTGGATCAAAGGGTTTACATCTTTGTGAGGTTATAACCAAGACACTCTTCAGAAAGCTTGTCAAAATTATGTACAACAGTGCCTATTACTTACATCCTCATCCAAGAGTAGGTATTTTTTTCTTTCTCTGTTTTCATCTAGTGATTATCTAAGAATATCAAGGAAGGATAAGCTTATTTTACTTCACCTTATAAAGTAGGTGTAAGTCCAGCCTCTTCAAAAGTGTAGTGGAATGAACTTGGGCAATTTCTCTTAGTGGAAAACAAGTATAAAACTGGATAAAATTATTCAATATAGTTATTTTAGGAGTGGAAATAGCCAAAAATTGGCAACAGTTGGATAAGTGTTTATTCATGAAAAATAGCTACTGTATTTGATTGAAAACTAAATTAACAGCCTTGTTACTTGTGCGTGTTCCCATCCCCTTAAAGCTTAGATAGCAAAACTCCACAGCATTTCCAGTTGAAGATGATAGACTTGAGTAAGGTTAGGGGACACAGCAGCTAGGAATTTAAGGTAGAAGGGATTTTAGAAGCGAGAGAGCTATATAAGTGTTGTGGTAATAAATTCTCCATGCACTGCTGGATGACTGCTAATCTATACATGCCTGACCAAAATTGAAAGTCTGGGGACACATAAGAATATGTTGTGCCTTTATGTCTTCAAGCCCCACACAGCCTAATATCAACAATGGAAACTGGCTTGACTGAATATAACCCATGCTGAATTATTGGCTGGATAGCCACTAAATTACATAAGTGCAAGGAAGATGCTTAGGAAGTCATATTAAAAACAAGGAGGAAAAAAGGAAGCTGAGCTGAGATACAAGAAACTGCTCATTATGAACGTGACAGATTTCTTTCAGCACAAGAAATTTAATCACCTACAAAGCAAAACAAAACCACCAATTTCCTCCTAAGAAAATGAAAGTCAGAATTGATATAGCATACTACCTACAATGTCCACATTTCAACCAAAAATAACTAGATATTCAAATAAAACATAAACTCATTGAATAATGTGCTTAATAGAAAATGGCATCACTTGGTCCATATGTTAGCAAATACTTTAAAGTAACTATTATAAATATGTTCAAAAACTTAAAGAAAATATGTCCAAATAATTAAAGAAAACATATACTAAGTAAACATAGAGAATGTGTTACTTTTAGTTAAAACCAAAAGATAAAACTAGAGAAATCATCTAATAGAAACCATAAACCTGAACCTAAATCAACTTGACAGATTTGAGGAGAAATAAGAATCACTAAGGGCTTTCCTGGTAGCTTAGCCAATAAAGAATCTGCCTGCAATGTGGGAAACCTGGGTTAGATCCTGGGTTGGGAAGATCCCCTGGAGGAGGGCATGGCAACCCACTGTAGTATACTTGCCCAGAGAATCCCCATGGACAGAGAAGCCTGGTTAGCTACAGTCCATGGGGTTGCAAAGAGTTGGACATGACTGAGCAACTAAGCACAGCACAGCCAGCACAAGAATCATTAAACCTGAAGATAGAGCAATAAATATAAAATTTTCAACTTGAAGCACATAGAGAAAAAATTTTAAAGAAAATGAACATAGAACTGAGGTATTCCAACATGCATGCCATTGGAATCTCAAAAAGAGATATAACAAGAGGAAGAAAAATGTTTAAAGAAATAATATCTAAAACCTACTGAATTTGTTGTATTAACTACTGTGAACTATATCAACTAATTAAATTAACCAATATTAACTGGTTAAGTTAATTAATGTTAACTAAGATGCTCAAGGCTGTATATTGTCATCTTGATTATTTAACTTATATGCAGAGTACATCATGTGAAATGCTGGGGTGGATGAAGCACAAGCTGGAATCAAGATTGCCAGGAGAAATATCAATAACCTCAGATATGCAGATGACACCACCCTTATGGCAGAAAGTAAAGAGGAACTAAAGAGCCTCTTGAAAGTGAAAGAGGAGAGTGAAAATGCTGGCTTAAAATTCAACATGAAAAAAATTAAGATCATGGCCCTTAGTCCCATCACTACATGGGAAACAGGTGGGGAAACAGTAGAAATAGTGGCTGACTTTATTTTCTGGGGCTCCAAAATCACTGCAGATGGTGACTGCAGCCATGAAGTTAAAAGACATATACTCTTTGGAAGGAAAGTTATGACCAACCTAGACAGCATATTAAAAAGCAGAGACATTACTTTGTTAACAAAGGTCGTCTAGTCAAGGCTATGATTTTTCCAGTAGTCATGTATGGATGTGAGAATCAGACTATAAAGAAAGCTGAGCACCAAAGAATTGAGTCTTTTNGTCGAACCCGGGTCTCCCACATTGGAGGCAGACGCTTTAACCGCTGAGCCACCAGGGAAGCCCCACTGAACTGAACGAACTGAATTATAGTTTAAAAAGAATGTGGAGATAATCCAAAGGGAGAAGAGCATCGATTCATGTGCTCATTTAGTAATTACTTACAAGTAATTATAATTAAGTAGGTACTATGTGCCAGGTACTAGTTGAAATTATTACCTATGAGGCTATGGGCTTCCCTGGGGGCTCAGATGATAAAGAATCTGACTGCAATGCAGGAGACCTGGGTTTGATTCCTGGGTCAGGAAGATTCCCTGGAGAAGGGAATGGCAACCCACTTCAGTATTCTTGCCTACAGAATCCCATGGGCAGAGGAGCCTGGTGGGCTTCAGCCTATTAGGTTGCAGAGAGTCAAACATGATTGAGCAATTAACTCTTTCACAGGTCTCTACCTCCAGTTCTTGACATAGGGCTCCTGAAATCCTTTATAGATTTCTACATGGTAAGAGCACAGGAAACATCTCTTATTCTAGTATTTGGTCTTTGACTCTGGTTCCTAACACTCTACTCCTAAATCTCTTGGAGTTTCCTGAGTGATAGGAATGTCTTTTATTCTAGTGAGGTGACTTTGAGTGGGCTCCTAGATGGCTCCTGAGTTGGGGCTGGCCCCCAGAAAGACCATGATTAGAAGCCTAGAATTTTCAGCCCCACATCTCTCATTCTCTAGAAAAGGGAGAGGGGCTAAAACTAGAGTTAATACATGATCATACCTACATGAGGATGCTTCCATAAAACCCCAATAGTGTGGGGTTCAGAGTGCTTCCAGATCGTGAACACATCCATCCACTTGGAGAGTGATACACTATAACTCCAGAGAGACAGAAGCTCCTGCTCTCAGAACCTTCCCAGACCATGCTATATGTATCTTTTCACCTGGAGGTTTGTCTGTATGCTTTATCATACCCTTTTAAAAACTGGTTCATGTAAATGTTTCCCTGAGTTCTGTAAGCTATTCTAGCAAATAACTGAATCCAAAGGGAGTACGTCTTGGGATCCGCCAATGTGTAGCTTAGTCAGACAGAAAGTATGAAAGTGAAAGTGAAGTCACTCAGTTGTGTCCAGTTCTTTTCGACCCCATGGACTACACGGTCCATGGAATTCTCCAGGCCAGAATACTGGACTGGGTAGCCTTTTGTCAGACAGAAGTTGTAGATAACTTCTAGGACCTACTACTTGCAGTTGTCATCTAAAGTGTGCGTGTCAGGGGGGCAGTCTTTGAGAGTGAGTCCTTCACCTGTGGGATCTGACAGTATCTTCAGGTAAATAGTGTCACAATTGACTTAAATTATGACACCCAGATGGTATCACATAAAATTGCTTGCTGTGGGAAAAAAATCCTCATACATTGGTGTCAGAAGTATTATGACTGTGATAATAGTAGAAGAGATACAGGAGGTCTGGTTTTTCCCAGCCCAGAGGGAAACAGAATATTTGTCAGCCTATTGTGGAAAAGCATCTGTGAGGTTACTAACTGAAATAATAGTAAGTTATTTATATTTGATAGTATTACCCAATAATAAAGGTTACCTTCAGTTCAGTTCAGTTGCTCAGTCGTGTCCAACTGTTTGAGACACCATGAATTGCAGCACGCCAGGCCTCCCTGTCCATCACCAAGCAAACTCATGTCCATCAAGTCAGTGATGCCATCCAGCCATCTCATCCTCTGTTGTCCCCTTCTCCTCCTGCCCCCAACCCCTCCCAGCATCAGAGTCTTTTCCAATGAGTCAACTGTTCGCATCAGGTGGCCAAAGTATTGGAGTTTCAGCTTTAGCATCAGTCCTTCCAATGAACAGCCAGGACTGATCTCTTGTAGAATGGACTGGATGGATCTCCTTGCAGTCCAAGGGACTCTCAAGAGTCTTCTCCAACACCACAGTTCAAAAGCATCAGTTCTTCGGTGCTCAGCTTTCTTTATAATCCAACTCTCACATCCATACGTGACTACTGGAAAAACCATAGCCTTGACTAGACGGACTTTTGTTGGCAAAGTAATGTGTCTGCTTTTGAATATGCTATCTAGGTTGGTCATAACTTTCCTTCCAAGGAGTAATTGTCTTTTAATTCATGGCTGAAATCACCATCAACACTGATTTTGGAGTCCCCCCAAATAAAGTCTGCCACTGTTTCCACTATTTCCCCATCTATTTGCTATGAAGTGATGGGACCAGATGCCATGAAGTGATGGGACCAGATGCCATGATTTTAGTTTTCTGAATGTTGAGCTTTAAGCCAACTTTTTCACTCTCCTCTTTCACTTTCAACAAGAGGTTTTTAAGTTCCTCTTCACTTTCTGCCATATGGATGGTGTCATCTGCATATCTGAGGTTATTAATATTTCTCCAATCTTGATTCCAACTTGTGCTTCTTCCAGCCCAGCGTTTCTCACAAGGTACTCTGCATATAAATTAAATAAGCAGGGTGACAATATACAGCCTTGACGTACTCCTTTTCCTATTTGGAACCAGTCTGTTGTTCCATGTCCAGTTCTAACTGTTGCTTTCTGACCTGCATATAGGTTTCTCAAGAGGCAGGTCAGGTGGTCTGGTATTCCCATCTCTATATTAATTGAATTAGCTCTTCTAATTATGGGAAGTTTTAAGGGAAGATTCCCTGGAGGAGGGCATGGCAACCCACTCTAGTATTCTTGCCTGGAGAATCCCATTGACAGAGGAGTCAAGGAGGCTGCAATCCATAGAGTAGCACAGAGTTGGACTTGCCTGAAGAGACTTAGCACCATGCACGCAAGGTGTCTTTAACTGAATTATATTCTGAGATTAACTAAATCTGAGTGAATAAAATAAAACTACCTAAAGATAAATCTGTAAAACACAATTCTATTATTGGGATTGACATAGGAAGGTGATAAGGTAGAGAACAAAGGCATTATTATATTGGAAATGATTCATACGTCCATCTGACTGTCAAAATTGGATTATCTCCATTAGAGCTCCCAATGACTGACTAATTGTGATATCCAAAAGCTTTTTCTCCCTCAGTTGTCTTCTTCTGAACACTTTTCAGCACCACTTACTTAATATAGTTAACCCTTTTGACTCTCTCTGCTTTGGTTCCTTTAAAACAAAAAATCTGAAGTCAGTTTTTCTCTTATTTTTGACTAGAGTGCAGTTTTTGTTGCCAATTCTTCTTCCTCTATGCAGAAATTTGACAACTTAATATGGATGACCCTAGGAACTGTACTGGAGCAATGTTTTCTGTTCACTCTGTATGTTTTCTGCCTGACTAGTCAAGGTGGCTTCAACCAGTATCCCCGCTCAGATAAATTCCAAAGAAAGGCAATGCCAAAGAATTCTCAAACTACTGCACAGTTGCACTCATCTCACATGCTAGTAAAGTAATGCTCAAAATTCTCCAAGCCAGGCTTCAACAGTATGTGAATGGTGAATTTGCAGATGTTCAAGCTGGATTTAGAAAAGGCAGAGGAGCCAGAGATCAAATTGCCAACATCTGTTGGATCATTGAAAAATCAAGAGTTTCAGAAAAATATCTACTTCTGCTTTATTGACTACGCCAAAGCCTTTGACTGTGTCGATCACAATAAACTGTGGAAAATTCTGAGAGAGATGGGAATACCAGACCACCTGACCTGTCTGCTGAGATATCTGTATGCAGGTCAGGAAGCAACAGTTAGAACTGGACATGAAACAACAGACTGGTTCCAAATAGGGAAAGGAGTACGTCAAGGCTATATATTGTCACCCTGCTTATTTAACATATATGCAGAGTACATCATGAGAAATGCTGGGCTGGATGAAGCACAAGCTGAAATCAAGATTGCCGGGAGAAATATAAATAACCTCAGATATGTAGATGACACCACCCTTATGGCAGAAAGTGAAGAAGAACCAAAGAGCCTCTTGATGAAAGTGAAAGAGGAGAGTGAAAAAGTTGGCTTAAACTCAACATTCAGAAAACTAAGAACATGGCATCTGGACCTATCACTTCATGGCAAATAAATGGGGAAACAGTGGAAACAGTGACAGACTTTATCTTTTTGGGCTCCAAAATCACTACAGGTGGTGATTGCAGCCATGAAATTAAAAGACACTTGCTCCTTGGAAAGAAAGTTATGACCAACCTAGACAGCATTTAAAAAGTAAAAAAAAAAAAAAAAGTAGAGACATTACTTCACCAACAAAGGTCCATCTAGTCAAAGCTATGGTTTTTCCAGTGGTCATGTATGGATGTGAGAGTTGGACTATAAAGAAAGCTGAGTGCCGAATAATTGATGGTTTTGAACTGTGATGTTGGAGGATTCTTGAGAGTCCCTTGGACTGCAAGGAGATCCACCTAAAGGAAATCAGTCCTAAATATTCATTGGAAGGAATGATGCTGATACTGAAACGCCAAATACTTTGGCCATCTAATGCAAAGAGCTGACTCATTTGAAAAGACCCTGATGCTGGGAAGGACTGAAGGTGGGAGGAGAAGGGGAAGACAGAGGACAAGATGGTTGGATGGCACCACCGACTCAATGGACATGAGTTTGAGTAAACTCCAGAGGTTGGCGATGCACAGGGAGACCCGATGTGCTGCAGTCCATGTAATCGTAGAGTCAGACACGACTGGGCAAGTGAACTGAACTTTGGAACTATACTGGAGCAACGTTTACTTTTCACTCTATGCTTTTTGCCTGGTCAAATTCTGGTGGGGTCAACCAGTATCCCTACTCAGATAAATCAAGTCGATGTCTTCTAGTTCTAGAGCTCTAGTTCTGCATTCCCACTGACCCTGTAATATTCCTATTTTACAATGCTAGAGGCACATGAATTTCACATTAATATTAAAGTTACCTTAAAGAGGATTTTAAAAAGGATTTTAACATCTTTTACTAAAAGTAAACTGTGCTCTTTTTAAAAATATATTTCTTTTTCTGGCTGTGTAGTTCTTATTTGGGGCACATGCAGTTTTCATGGCAGCACAACGACTCTAGCTGTGGCTTGCACGCTTAGTTGTTCCGTGACATGTGGGATCTCAGTTCCCGATCAGGGATGGAACCCGAGTGCCACTCACTGCAAGGTCGATTCTCAGGCACTGGGGCACCAAGGAAGTCTCTGCTCTTTTTTTAATGGTCCAGATCTTATAAAATGGGATTGCTCTTCTTCCAAACCGGATCCTATAGAATCCACTGAAAACAGATATTTCTTTCATGAAAATCCTCCTACTGCAGCCACATAGTTTGGCTCCTAAAACTCCCCCCCTGGGATATTCCAAGCATCAGTTTCTTTGTGTACAGACTATCTCTCAACAGTAGAGCAGATGTTTTTCCCTTTGTAAGTTCCTCAATATCTTCAAAGTTATGGTCTTCTTCATTTACTTTTGAGTTAAATTTGATATTGACTATTACAAATGTATTTCTAAACATATTTTCACAATGTTCTCTCCTTTAGTACCAAGATAGCCTAACTGAACTATTTTAAAAAGGACCTGAAAAAATATATACATATATATGTATATATAACTGAATCACTTTGCTGAAATGAACAGAATATTGTATATCAACTATGCTTATTTAAAAAAAAATTTTTAATTTTGAAGGTTCTTTCCTTTCTACCATTTTATAGTGTAAGCTTGTATCACTGTATGACAATCCATGATAGATAGTCTAAATTTATAAACCAAATACATTAAGGACTAATACTTTACATTATAATGTTTTTCAGTAGAAACTGAGTCATTCTTAGCATTTTTCTTTTCAAAATAAATGGCTCAAATTGTATAAATATTTGATAGCATTTAAATATAAGGTGTTCACCATCCATGATTTGCCATTTATAAAGCCTTAAAATAGATTGAAAGAGAAGAAACTTCTGTTGGTTTACATAATTATTTAGGAATCTTTACAGTTAAGAAATTTAAATACAATTTTAAACATTTTTTGTAATTATAGAAATTTCTACTACAGGATTTAAATATAAAAATATTTATGGATAATTTCTAAAATATTTTGATTGCAAATACTGCTATCATTTCTTATATATGTATCTTTGCAAATATATTTTAATCACCATTAAAAATATCTGTTGAATTAAGAACTTTATCTTAAAATATATGGATATTATGTTGTGGTGTTGTTTTTCAGTCACTAAGTTGTGTCTGACTCTTTGTGATCCCATGAACTGAAGCACACCAGTTTCCTTGTACTTCACTATCTCCCACATGTATATGCATGTATCTAAAGGTATCTATGTGATATATGTGTAATTTTAGCATATAAAATCAGTCTTACTTGCAGTCTTCATTCCTTAATCCATATCAGTGAAAGCATTGATTAAATGCTTTCTAAAATCCTTTTAGCTTTAACATTTTCTGATTCTACTACAATCTTCAAGATACATTTGAGGAGAAAGAATCACCTCCATATACTTTCATTTGGACCAATGAGACTTTCAAAGATTCTTCTTACCATTGAAATAATCTTATTTACTCCTTCTCACATTGCTTGTCTTTATCATTGAACCTCCTATTTCATTTCTTGCACATGTCAGTGAGTTCTAATAAGTGGAAAGCCCGTGCTCTGTGCCTGGATTTTATTTGATATAACCTTGAAATTTTGAAATGTAACCTTCAGAACTGAATATAATTTCACTCTAGTTCTTAAAAGCATGATTATAATATAATTTCTGTTAATGATTAAGAGAGGAATTCACACACTTATATAGTGGTTAAGAATGTCACAAGACAAAGGTAGCTCTTATTCTTTACAAAGGAATAGATTGTTGAATTAGGGTGCTAAAAAGAAGACCTCAGAGAGAATACAAGATCATATCATTATTATTGACAGAAAATTAGTTTCCTGAAATCCATAGTTGTAATTTTTCTTCCTAGCTATTTTTGTGATGTCATATACTTAACAAAAATAATACTAAGTATAAATTTAAAATTATAAGACTATTTGATCATTATAAATTCCCAACATACTATTTAATTCTATATACTTAGTCATAGTAAAATAACATAGTATCTACTTGCTAGTTATTTCTGTCTCTGCAGACTTCTAGGTTGTGACCACTTTGACTTGCATTTTTTCATGTAGCGGGCTCCTTTAAAAAAAAAGAAAATGTAAAAACTTTTGATTAACTGTTCTTATAAATTGACAAATGCATCCAAATAAACATAAAAAGCAAGATTGGGTTGTGAAGAGCATAATCAGATCTTTTCTAATTGTCAGGTTATACATCCTATTAGTGTATATACACAGACACTACCACTTTAGATGCTGTGACTATCTACATTCAGTGGGGAACAAAAAGATGATACTATTCTTCAACATTCCCCCTGAAAGTAACACTTCTGTAGGCAATGGCACCGCACTCCAGTACTCTTGCCTGGAAAATCCCACGGGCGGAGAGGCCTGCAAGGCTGCAGTCCGTGGGTGGGACACGACTGAGCGACTTCACTTTCATTTTTACTTTCATGCATTGGAGAAGGAAATGGCAATCCACTCCAGTGTTCTTGCCTGGAGAATTCCAGGGACGGGGGAGCCTGGTGGGCTGCTGTCTATGGGGTCGCACAGAGTCGGACACAACTGAAGTAACTTAGCAGCAGCAGCAGCTTCAAGAAAAATTATTTATATAAGCATCTTACTCCTTGCCTGTTTTATGTCTAGTAAGTAAATAATAAATCTCTTCTTGAAATTAGGACTGTAAAGGATACTCTAGGAAATATTAACTATCATGAAAATACATAAACAGCAGTCAAAATGTTGGAGATTATATTTATTTAATTGATGCAATTCTTTCTGTCTATAAAATGTACAATCATATAATAAAGTTTAGCAAACCATGTGTTTAGCCTGAAGTAATTTTCTGATTATAAATGCATTATTAAAATAAAAGAAATTAACAAATTCTATAGTTATAATTATTATCAATAATTTTAACTTTTATATGAAAATTAAAAGTGATTTACATATGACCATTATAGTGTTACACTATGAAATCCTTACAGTCTGCAATACATTATCTTGAATTTTATAGAAAGACAAATATACAGTCTGATTAAATACTATTTAATACAGTCTAGGCCTACATATTTGAAAACTCGAATCATCTATTTTAACTTTTTTATCTGTAAAATGGCAATAATAACTAAACTTTTGTTGTTTAGTCACTAAATTGCGTTTGACTCTTTTGCAAACCCATGAACTGTATAGCCCACAAGTCTCTTCTGTCAATGGATATTGCAAGCAAGAATATTGAGTTAGCATTTCCTTCTCCAGGGGATCTTTCCAAACCAGAGATTGAACCTGTGTCTCCTGCTTGGCAGGTGGATTCTTTACTACTGACCCACCTGGGGACCTCAATAATTAACCTTATTGTAGTGAAAGTCGCTCAGTTGTGTCCAACTCTTTGCGACCCCATAGATGAGCCTGTCAGGCTCCTCTGTCCATGGAATTCTCCAGGCAAGAATATTAGAGTGGGTATCAGTTCCCTTCTCCAGGGGATATTCCCAATCCAGGAATCAAACTCAGGTCTCCCACATTGCAGGAGGATTCTTTACTGTCTGAGCCACCAGGAAAGCACTTAACTAACCCTAAGTGTCCCATAAAGCTTTTTTTTTTTAATTGTATAAATTCTTAATAGTTAAGCACTCTCCTTAGGAGAAATGTACTTGTTATTATTTTCTTTTATTATAGTGAGTAAAATTATAAGTTCAAAATTTACTATTCAAGTATCCAAGAAAGTGATATGTACTTAAAAATAAATTTATTATATTCTTGTTTTCAGTTATCTTGTTGCTACTTGTTGAAGACAAAAATTGCTGCTCCATTTTCAGGCAGATTCATCATTCACTATAATGAGAGAAATATATGTCTTAACACATCTATATATAGAACAATAAATTTTATTATTATAACTATATTATAGTGTTATAAAATGATGCTCTACATATATGTACAATATACATACTATTATATCAATTATAATATTTTAATTATTATATATTAATATGGTTGGGCCAAAAGAAGGTTGAGTGCCAAAGAATTGATGTTTTCCAACTGTGGTGCTGGAGAAGACTCTTGAGAGTCCCTTGGACTGCAAGGAGATCAAACTAGTCAGTCGTAAAGGGAATCAACCCTCAATAATCATTGGAAGGATTGACGCTGAAGCTGAAGCTCCAGTACTTTGGCTACCTGATGCACAGAGCTGACTCATTGGAAAAGGTCTTCATACTTGGAAAGATAGAGGGCAGGAAGGAATGGCACAACAGAGGATGAGATAATTGGATGGCATTACTAACTCAATGCACATGAGTTTGAGCAAACTCTGGAAGATAGTGAAGGACAGGGAAACATGGTGTTCTGCAATCCATGGGGGTCACAAAGAGTCGAACATGACTTAGCAACTGAACAACAACAACAATATATAGTTATGTTGGGCTTCCTTGGTGGCTCAGTGGTAAAGAATCTGCCTGCCGCTACCAGAGATGAGCATTCGTTCCCTGGGTCAGGAAGATCTTCTGGAGAAGGAAATGGCAACCCACTCCAGTGTTCTTGCCTAGGAAATCCCATGGACAAAGGAGTCTAGTGGGCTACAGTCCATGAGAGCTCAAGGGTCAGACATGATTTAGTGACTAAAGAATAACAAGAAGATAGGCTTGCTTTTGTTCTCTGCAAATCACTGGAACGGGGTCCTGCCACAGTTGCTGTAAATACACACTTTTCAGAAAAGTTGGTAGGATATTAGGAAGATACATATTGTTAAATACAATACTTTAATTTTGCAAGAGACCTAGTATTCTTGGTTACAAGTTGTAGGTAGGTAGAATAGGAAAAAGGAGTCCAAAATAGCGGTGGCTAAAAGACAAGGAAGGGAAAAGCCCGCGAAAATGACACAAAAGAAGGTCCGAGGACCAGAGTGAGGACCTCAGGTAAAACAAACAACACTCCTGGCTGGCCCAATTTACATAAGACAGGCCCAGGGAGAGAGAAACATATAAATAGAGGAGCCAAAGCCAGCTGTCTCTCTCTCTCCCTCCCACTGGGGCGCTCTTCTCCTCCTGTCTTTGGATCGACGTGCCCTCACACCTTGAAGATGGATTTTCCTGCTATCTTCTAAATAAAATAGAGCTGTAACACTGATTTGTCTAAGAGCTATAACATGGCCCATTCGAGACCTGAGAGCTATCACACGGTCTATCCAAGACCTGAGAGCTGTGACAAGCCGAGGGGGCTTTAACGTCCATCACTGCAAATCTTTGTTGTGACGAGACAAAGAATGAGGAACATACACGTGTGACACAAGTAAGATCACTTTTTTTTTAGTAACATCACATTTTGGGGGGGTAACATCATTTTTTAAGGCCAATGTTGAAGTGCAAGAAAAAGAACGTTTGATGATGCTAGAGACCAGCATACCAGTCTTAATGGTTTCTTTTTGACAAATAAAATAAGATCTTAAAAAATAAATTTTCTAGTTTTTCTTTTCTTTTTTTTTTTTTTTAGTGCTATCACTGTCCTGGTTGGTCCAGTGTACTCTTAGTTAAGTGCCTGAGCCTCTGGGTTAAAGTGATTTTAAAAGACTTAGTTGGTTATATGTGGAAATATTGTATGAAAGCTTTTTGAAAAGTTCCTTGTTTTGGGCTAAACTCCTTTTGTGTATTCCTGGCTTCCAGGTTTTAGTCAACATTCCTGAAATATAACCTCATTTAGTGCCTCATTTGTACTTAAATGATGAGACCAAGAGAAGAAAAAAACAAAAAACAAAAAACATTCATTGTGTGCATTAGGTGGATGCTAATTATCACTTGCTTGTGCTCCTTATTTCATAGCCCTTGCCTTCCTGCACTTTTTCAATGGCCTGAGTTGCATTCAGCTGCCTCTTTTTCCTGCTACTCAAAAGTAGAAAGTACACATAAAAAGTCCTTAAGGTACAAGTTCTTACTTAAAATATGGTCTCCTGGGGATAAGACCTTGTTCAGTTAGGTGTCTAATCAGTGGTTATCACCCTGTAGACACTGCAATATTTAACAAGTGTGGGTAGGGCACTTAAGTTGTGACTTAACAATAAATAGGCCAGACCTGGATGCTAAGTACTACAACTCCCAGCTTCACATTTCAATTATATTTAAATGAGAATGCTAATGAAAGTGTTTAAATGTTCATTAAAATTAACCTTTCAAAATCACAGTGCCAGTGGGCACTCCTGATTCCACTAAAGTTTGAGATTTAGGTTTCCAACCACTAAAGCATAAATGAAAATTTCAGGAGGGTTGAAATGTCAAGAATGCTTTGAAATAAAATTAAATTGACTAAGAACTTTAACTCTACCTCAAGGTTCACGTTCTCTTAGTGTTTTGCAATGTGGTTACTAATAATCATCATTTAATGCAATAATATTCTTGGATCTAAAGAAGAACAGGCGGCATATCAAATAAATTCAATAATTGTAACCCAAGAAAGAATTATGGTAGAAAATATTGAAGGAAAATTATATGGCTCAAAATAGCCTGGACTTAAAACGCCCCCTCCAGGTTTCCCCCACCATTCTATGCAAAACAAAGAACTCACTCAAAGGAAAAAAAAAAAAGGACATTAAGATTGATTATGCCCAGCTCCCAGCTGGGCCAGCCTCTGGCCATCTCCAGAATTCCTTGCCCTAGCCATTTAAGAGAGAACTACTCCGAACAACCTTGGAGAAGAACAGGCCCCCTTAAGACAGTAGCTTTCCACTTATATGCCTATATATACTTACTCTTTTCTTGGGTTAGTGCAGCAGCTCACTAATCTGACTGCTGCCTCTTCTCGCTTCTGGCCTCATTAAAGGTGATCTGTTCCTGTAAAGTGCCAGTCTCCTTCTTTTTCAGAACCTCGCCTTCTCTAAATCCCTTACCCTACAAATATTGTATGTTTAGTTGAATTATAATCTTGAGAGACACTTTAAATAGCCACAGTCCATTCAGTATTTGGGGAAGAATTTCAGCACAGCTGTCCTTAGCAAGTGAGAATCTACTGCATTTTAAATGTCACCAATATCTTCAGAAAATTCATTAAGATGTGTTGTTACATTTGGCAGTTTTCAGCCTATGAGAATTAGAGTAAGGGGTTTTCCAGAAAGCATGAGGTCATACACTCAACACTAGGTTTGTGAGATTTACGTGGGGTAAAGGATGTCTTAGCAGTAGCACTGCAAATCACTTGAATTTAAAAGCAAAGCTTTGAAGTTCAGATATGAAGCCTTTTCAGAAACCAGAGGGCAATCCAGAATTCTTTATGCAAGAGTAAGGCCTGTGTGGGTTCTGGGATAAATTATGAATAAACCCCACAAGAGCTTATCATTGAAAGGCAATGACCCAAAACATGTAAATGTAATCTAAGATGTGATATGACAGAAGTGCGCATATTGTACCAGGGAGCCTGGAGGAAGGGCACTCAGCACAATCTAGGGGTTCATGGAACTTCCGATAAAGTGATCAGTCAGTGCCTTGGATGTCCCCCAAGCATTTTATACATTTTATTAAATTTTAATTGAAGATCAGTCAATAAACCCAAAATTTCTTAAGTTTCTTCCATGCATTTGTTTTACCTTAAGGCCAGTAAAAAAGTCAGAAAAAGATGGCGGAGTCTCATGAATCACTATAAGGTGTTCATTCATTGTTCCTTTTTCATTCACTCCCCTCTCCAAATCCTTTCAACTCTACAGGGATGGAGAGGAGTACACATGTATAGAGCTGCTCCATCTGGGTAGTGGGGCCAAGAGAAGGAAGCCCTGTGGCTTTACACAAAACTCTGGGCTAGATGGTGTCATCGTTTCTGCCTCTTTCTGCTTTAAGTCTCTTGTCTTGAGTTTTTTTTTTTTTTTTAGAACATATTCTCTCAACCATTATCTTAAGAAATGCAACTTAAAGTCTTGCTTCATATATCCACATATTTGCATGCATCAATAATTTTCCTTATTTTATCACAGATAGTAATTCATACACAATAACAACATTTTTGAAGCATTTCTTTTTTTTGATGTTTTAAAGTTTTTATTAACACAGTTGGATTAACATATTTGTTAATTTTTTCAAGTCATTACCCTTTTTTTTTGTCCCTATTTTTGTCTTCCATTGGTTTTCTTCCATTTGTGGTTTTCTGTGATTATTTTATATGATTTGATTTTCTCTCCTTTTCTTAGCATATCAGTTATACTTAAATTACTGTTTTTTAATTAATTGTTTAATTGGAGGATAATTGCTTTACAGAGTTTTGTTGTTTTCTGAACCATTTCTAAAGCAGAAGTGAGGTCGTAAAACCAAGATAGACCCATAGAAAGTAGATCTTTCCATAAAACATCTCCCTATATAGAGATTACTTTTTTTTTATTTTATAATGATCCTGTTAGGTATGTATTATTATTCTCTTTTCTTAAATGAAGAAACTGACTTCAGAATCAGTTCATTATTATAGCTATTCATTCATTCACTGAACAAGTGATGAGCTTCTACTTGCCAGGCCTTATGGTACCAGAGACACATCTTGCCATCAAAGACCCCACAATCTTAGTAGAAAAAGAAGTTGTACGTTCATCACACCATTTTAATTTCCTGAATAGCAAAAAGGCTGGATTTCTCTGCCTCCTACCTCATATTTCAGCAGTACTGGGGCCATATGATTGAATTTTGGCCAGTGGTGGGTAAAAGTGCCTGTGTGTGTACTAAGTTGCTTCAGTCATGTCTGACTCTTTGAGATCCTATGGACAGTAGCCCTCCAGGCTCCTTTGCTCATGGGATTCTCCATGCAAGTATACTAGAGTGGGTTGCCATGCCCTCCTCCAGGGGATTTTCTCAACCCAGGGATCAAACCCACATCTCTTATATCTCCTGCTTTGAAAAATGGCTTTTTTTTTTTTTTTTTTTTAACCACTAGTGCAACTGGGTAAAAGTAATAGAAAACATTTCTTGGCCTGGCCCTGTAAAGAATCTTCACATTTGATCTTTCGGTTCTCTCCTGGATGGGCTGCCCAAGCTCAATTAACATAGCTATTATATAAGGGAGCAGTGCTTCTCAATTTGCATCGAACTGTGATATGAGGAATAAATAAACTTTGATTGTGTGAAACAATATTTGGGGTTTAATTTGATACCATAGATAGCCTATTTTTTCCTTCTTGTCTAATACAAAATTTCATGGGGGAGACAGTCATTAAACAATTGAATAACAAAACCAAAATTGTCTGGAAGGGAATAAAATGAGTACTTTGAACTGGAATAACAAAGGAAACATTTTTTAATAGATTGGATCATGGTTCAGAAATATTCCCTTCCCAATCCCCATGTTTCCAAGGGTACCACTGATGTTGGATTTGGCTCTGTGACTTGCTTTGCCAACAAAAGAGAAGGAAATAATAATGGACCAGTTCCCTGGTAGCTCAGCTGGTAAAGAATCTGCCTGCAATGCAGAGACCCCAGTTTGATTCCTGGGCTAGGAAGATCCCCTGGAGAAGAGATAGGCTACCCACTCCAGTATTCTTGGGCTTCCTTGGTGGCTCAGCTGGTGAAGAATCCACCTGCAATGCAGGACACCTGGGTTTGATCCCTGGGTTCCGAAGATACTCTGGAGAAGGGAAAGATTACCCACTCCAGTATTCTGGCCTGGAGAATTCCATGCATTACATAGTCCATAGGGTCACGAAAGAGTTGGACACAACCAAGTGACAGTCCCCACTTTGAGTCCAGGTCTTAAAAGACCTTGTGTGTTTCTCTTCATACTGTTACACCTGTATCATGGGTAAAGGTTGTGAAATTCAACATATATAGATTAGCCTACTGGTCCTAGGAAGAAATGAGAGATAAATGAAGCAGATACCTTAAAGTAATAGCTTCATCACTGGTTTCTTGGACTCTTAACTTTAGCTACCTCCAATATTATAATATAATCTAGAGATAACTTCCTAAAACATTTCACCATATATGTTTTACTCAGGGGCACTAAGAATGAAGAAAAGAAGAACTGACATTTACTGAGTGCATGTGCTATTCCAAACATTATCCTAGGTAATTAGGGATGATATTTCTTTAGATTGGGTTCCCCTGGAAGGAGAGTGCCTAATACAAAGATTTGAGAATAAATACTTTATTTGAGAGGCAACCTCAGAAAACACCAGTAGAAAAGAAGTGAAACAGGGAAGAGATGGAAGCCAGTAATCAGTACATAATGGAGCTTTTGCCACTCTGGGCAACAAAGGCTCATCCATGTGGAATATACCTCAGGTGAGCCATCAGAGGGTGTGAAACGTGGTCTATTTATTTTCCAGCTCTCATCTGTGAATGACTGAAGGCTGCACCTGGAGCCATTAATCCCTCTGTACTTCCCAGCTTCACTGGACACAAACTGAAAGGAGGGTTTAATAAAATTTAACAGTTCTTGCACTTGGATGCCGTGAACACAGGCATATGTGCATGCTCACTTGCTTCAGTCATGTCTGATTCTGTGCAACGCTATGGACTACAGCCTGCCAGGCTCCTCTGTCCATGGGATTTTCCAAGGTAAGAATACTGGACTGGATTGCCACACCCTCCTCCAGTCATGAGTACACAGTAGAATGTCAATATTCAGGAGGGCTGGGGACGGCTCCCAACAGCTACAGAACAGAACTTTTTTTTTTTTTTCATTCATTCCTTGTAAATATTACCACTTTAGAGAGGTTTCCCCTGATCACTGAAAGACACATAGTTTTCTATCACTTGTTCCTGTCCTTCTGAGCCCTTATCACAATTGTTCACTATTACTTTGCTTCTTTTCTTGTATTTCTATATTTGTTTCTAGACTGTGAACATAATGAAGCCAAGAACCAAGTTTATTTCATTCAACACCACCTAGTACAAAGTAGGAACCCAATATTTGCTGAATCAATTACTGAATGACAGTGTTGGATAGTGTAATCTTTACTGGATAGGAACACAAAGGCCATACTGGTGGTAACAGAATTCTAATCCAGGAAGGGATGACCTAAAATCCCATACTCTTTACCACACTGTGATAATGATATCATGCTGTTTTCCTATTTCCTGCCTCAGAAAATTCAATTATTTCCTATTTCCTACATCATTAAATCTAAATTCTTCTGCATAACTTCCAATTCCTTCTATAACCTGGCTAGTAAGTGCATCTTAAAAAGATCAGGGCACAAACACATTATAGAATGAATGAAATGTTGCTTAAAACCATGTGTAAAAATGACTTGCAGGTTGCTTATTGTCAAAAATTAGTGTTATATGAGAAAAGAGCCTTATGTGGCTTCTAAAATGTCCAAAGTAAAAGGCAAAATGAATATAAATGTAATTTCTAGAGCAGTCAGAGGGGTGGGTGTTGATGGTGCACTTAAGATGATTTCTGAGGCCAAAAATGACTGGAACTCAGACAAACTGTGACAGGACAGCACAATTCCTTTTATCCATGCATGATGAGTGATTTTGCTATAGATGTTGGGCCTGAACAAAAAACACTCTACCACACAAGCAACATGGAACCAGGAAAAATGAGGTAGGAAACAAGAGAGCAAGAAAACAATGTATTTCTACTTATATTTGCTAAGAATATGTAGATTCTTTCATTTACATGATTTCATTTAAACCTTAGGACCAGGTCATTAGCATGACTGTAGGGCCCAAGGAAAGCAGGAAACTAATTTAGCATTCAGTCATGCAGTAACAAAATTACTGAAAGAAGAGAGTTGCAGCCTGAATACTGACAGTGAAAATTCACATTTGAAATAATTCAGTAATAATATGACTTTTTTCCCCTCTCTTTTTTAGAAGAGAAATGTAGAATGTATTGACTGATCAAACATATTTGAAACATTTCCATATGCTATTGCTCCCCTTCATGGGTGCCTCTTCCTATGGGAGGATCATACTTCCTGCCCAGTGATAGCAGCCTAGGTCACTGACTTACTTAGGCTAAGGGAATACAAAGCCAAAGGGAAGCTTTAAGCCAGCCTGCCTGTGCTCTCTGCTGTCTGTGGCAGACCATAGCTATTGGCGCCATTTTCTCTCTAGATCTGGAACAGAAAGATGATGGAGTGGAGCCCCAGCCAGTACACAATCAACATGTAATGGTAGTGAAAAATAAATCTTGGTTGCTGTAAACGCAAAGGTTTAAGGTTGTTTATTATTATAATGATAAAAGTTGTGGTCAAAGAAGTAGGTAAAAGTGTCTTTCTCATTCTGGGAAAGTTACAATTAAAAATTGAGATCTTAAGGAAAACCACTTTCCATTCATAACTCATAAAGTTTAATGTAAGAAAAATTTATAAATGGTGTTTTTAATACTGAAAAGGCACATAATTTCAAATGAAAAGACAAATTATTTATTGAGTTGTAACATTTATTTAAAATGTGCTGGAGAATTTTATTGGTTAGTAATACTACTATAACCTTTACAAATGCCTAAATTTACTATATTTAGACATTTAATTGATAAGATTTGCGAGAGTGTTTTAAATTTTTAGGGAGGTCTTGCTTGTTACAGCAGGGTTTGAAATACATTATAAAGAAGATAAATGTATTTGATTTATGAAGAAAATATTTAACAAAAAATTTAAATAAATGTTTTAAAGTGACTGTTAAAATGTAACAAATTTATAGAGTAAGATTTGTATGTTTTCTTAAAAATATTTAAAAACTAGGTTTCAGTTAAAAACTTTAACTTTTATAAAATAAAAATTAAAAATTTCAAATAGCCATAGATAATCTTCACTGTGCACAAAAGTCATCCTATAACATTTAAAAATCAACAGCCACAAAAGTCACTATGAAGTGATAAAATATTTCTCATTTTATAAATAAAGAAATGAAGGCTTAGATAAATTAAATTTGCCTCAAACCAAAATTATGGTAATACTACAGTTTTTACAATGGTTTTCAAATGCTTCATAAAATGCACTTTATCATCTTCTTTTTGCATTTAAAATGTTAATGCATGTTCACTTATAAAAGCTTTCTAAATCATTGTATAAAGTCTTAGCTATTATAGATATTTGTATATTGAAAAAAATTATTCTCTGATTTTTCTTTTGAAATTTTTGCTTTGCCACCTGGATGGACTATTCTTTAAGAAGAGAAGAGATTTTTCCTACCTGAAGTAACTAAAAAAACAAACAAACTGTGCATAGCAAGTTCTTGGTAAATGCTCACTGAACTAATAAAGACAATGCAAAATAATAATAATAATAAGCATTTTCTTTTATTACTTTATTTCCTTTTATCTCCTTCATAAAAGAATTTGAGGAGGTTTATAATAAAAGACAGATATAATCTCAGTTTAAGTAAAAAGTATTAGAACCATAAAAAAGAAAAAGAAAGTAAAGATCTCAGTTCAGTCGCTCAGTTGTGTGTGACTCTTTGCAACCCCATGGACTGCAGCACACCAGGCCTCCCTGTCCATCACCAACTCCCAGAGTTTACTCAGACTATGTCCATTGAGTCGGTGATGCCATCCAGCCATCTCATCCTCTGTTGTCCCCTTCTCCTCCTACAGTCAATCTTTCCCAGCGTCAGAGTCTTATCCAATGAGTCAGCTCTTTGGATTAGGTGGCCAAAGTATTGGAGTTTCAGCTTCAGCATCAATCCTTCCAATGAATATTCAGGATTGATTTCCTTTAGGATGGACTTGTTGGATTTCCTTGCAGTCCAAGGGACTCTCGAGAGTCTTATGCAACACCACAGTTCAAAAGCATCAATTTTTTGGCACTCAGCTTTCTTTATAGTCCAACTCTCACATCCATACATGACTACTGGAAAAACCATAGCATTGACTAGACAGACTTTTGTTGGTAAAGTAATGTCTCTGCTTTTTATTATGCTGTCTAGGTTGGTCATAGCTTTCCTTCCAGAGAGTAAGTATCTTTTAATTTCATGGCTGCAGTCACCATCTGCAATGATTTTGGAGCCCCCCAAAATAAAGTCTGTCACTGTTTCCACTGTTTCCCCATCTATCTGTCATGAAGTGATGGGACCAGATGCCATGATCTTAGTTTTCTGAATGTTGAGCTGTAAGCCAACTTTTTCACTCTTCTCTTTCACTGTCAAGACACTCTTTAGTTCTTTCTCACTTTCTGCCATAAGGGTGGTGTCATCTGCATATCTGAGGTGATTGATATTTCTCCCGGTGATCTTGATTCCAGCTTCTGCTTCATCCACACCAGCATTTCGCATGCTGTACTCTGCACATAAGTTAAATAATCAGGGTGACAATATACAGCCTTGACGACAGTCTGTTGTTCCATGTCCAGTTCTAACTGTTATTTCTTGACCTGCATACACATTTCTCAGGAGGCAGGTCATGTGGTCTGGTATTCCCATCTCTTTCAGAGTTTTCTACAGTTTGTTGTGATCCAAACAGTCAAAGGCTTTGTCATAGTCAATAAAGCAGAAGCAAATGTTTTTCTGGAACTCTCTTGCTTTTTCGATGATTCAGTGAATGTTGGCAATTTGTCTCTGGTTCCTCTGCCTTATCTAAATCCGGCTTGAAGATGTGGATGTTCATGCCTCAATGAAACTATGAGCCATGCTGTGTAGGGCCACCCAGGATGGACGAGTCACGGTGGAGAATTCTGACAAAATGTGGTCCACTGGAGAAGGGAATTGCAAAACACTTCAGTATTCTTGCCTTGAGAACCCCATGAACAATATGAAAAGGTCTCATTTTAGGACTAACATTTACTGTGAGTTAGTATGGGATGCATCTCTTTGCTTCCCTGGAAAGGTGACAACAGGGCAAAAGTAGAGGTCACAAGATAATTTGTTTAAACGAAGCACATTAAGTCTGATGCAGAACTCTTGTGCGTGCTAAGTCACATCAGTTGTGTCCAACTCTTTGTGACCTTATGAACTGTAGCCCTCCAGGCTTCTCTGTCCATGTAATTTTCCAGGCAAGAATACTGCGAAGGGTTGCCATTTCCTTCTCCAGGGGTTATTTCCAACCCAGGGATTGATCCCAAGTTTCTTATGCCTCCCGCACTGGAAGAGTGTTTCTTTACCGCTAGGGCCACCAGGAAAGCCTGCAGAATTCTCAACGGGGGTTAATTTGTTGATTCACGTAATGTACAACCTAAAATACCTGTAAAGTTGATCAGTGACCAAATTCTATACTTTGCAAAGTTTAGAAAAGAAACAGAAGACCTTTCAATATATAAAGAATAGTGATTAAATCAAAAGCATGATTATCTCTATCATCTATCTATCTATCTATACTTCTATGTTAATAGCCTTTTACTATTGAGTGTTTTTATGCTGTTTCAACAGAGAAGGCAATGGCACCCCACTCCAGTACTCTTGCTTGGAAAATCTCATGGACAGAGGAGCCTGGAAGGCTACAGTCCATGGGGTCGCTGAGGGTCAGACACGACTGAGCGACTTCACTTTCACTTTTCATTTTCATGCACTGGAGAAGGAAATGGCAACCCACTCCAGTGTTCTTGCCTGGAGAATCCCAGGGACGGGGGAGCCTGGTGGGCGCCATCTATAGGGTCGCACAGAGTCGGACACGACTGAAGTGACATAGCATAGCATGCTATTTCAAAGGTACATCTCAAAATTACGTTATTATATGTTAACACACATTATACAAATGATATATATATGTACATACACATGAAAACATTTGTGTAATTTTGGGAATTTGAAGCAATAATTTATATAATCTTTTGGAATCCTAACGATCAGAGATTTGAATTTATTATTGGAGTAGATATGTAGACATGTAATGAGTAACATATCTTTTAAGGACTTTAAGGTTATGCCATTCTTAGACAAACTAGTGTGTGTGTGCTCAATCATGTCTCACTCTTTGCAACCCCATGGACTATAGCCCACCAAGCTCCTCTGTCCATGGGATTTCATAGGCAAGAATACTGGAGAGGGTTGCCATTTCTTCTCCAGTGGATCTTCCTGACCCAGGGATCAAAACTTTATCTCTTCAGAATCCTGCATGTTTAGGCAAATTCTTTACCACTGTGCCACCTGGGAAGCCCATGGAGGAAACTAGAGTTAGTACAATTCAAGACTGAAATACAACCTCCTCTTAAATCCACATGGTCTTATCTAAAAGTTTATCAAAGGCACTTAGAATTTATAGTGAAATAGAAAAATTGAGCAACAACTTTTTGAAACAAAGTGAAATGAGATTTTTTTTATCTTGAAGCATTAAACAATTAGAGGAAGTATATAATTTATTTTTTTACCACTTATAATCTTAATAAGTAATTCCAGAGATACTCATTTTCATGAGAGTTTTCAAAATTAAGCAAACCAGGACAGGTAAAAGTGAAAGGTAGTTTGTGAATCAGAGGTAAGATTTATTCAAAAGCTTTGATGTTTTCAGACTCTTAGGTGATCACAAGAACTGAAAGCACTACATAATTGAAGGCTGGAGTCTGTAAAGATGGATCATTGAGCTTGGAACAAGCCACCTCATGAACTTTGCTTAATGATGGTGTGGATAATACATGGTGCTAGAAATATAAGTTACATTTATGTATAAACATTGCAATTGGTAGGAGAGGAAAGCATGTCTGGATAATGACTGGTCATAAAACTGCTCACCCTTTTCTGACTGTCACTGATTTTTTTAAACAGAAAAAAGTCATTATGGCTATTAAGCACATATTATAGTATGCCTAGAATACTGCCTACATTTCATAAATCATCAGAAATATTCATGTTATTAATATGCTTTCCAAGTGCTATAATTACATATTCAATCAAAACTCACGTTTTCATTCTTTATATATTTTGAAGTTCACCTCTCAATTACAGTCAGCCATTGAGTCAAGAATTAGAGTGAGCCTTTAACAGTCTCTTTTCTCTTTTTCCCCTTCCCAGTTAATTTTATAACAAATTTAGTTAAGTGTTTGGCCTAACAGGAGCAGAAAAAAAAATACCCTGAAAAACAAAAAAGCCTTGAAAAAAGCTTAGAAATCATTTTGCAGTTAACGATGCAGGAACCATTGTTCCAAAGTGGATTATTCCTAGTAATATTGTCTAGGCACAGTATTATTATTAATAACAGGATGCCAGCAAAAATGTTGCTGATCACAAAAGCTGTCATGTTTAAGGTCATCTGTTGTGCTTGACTTTAAAAGAGAGCAATAAGAACTGATGTACTTTATGATGTGCTCTATCTTGCTTGACAGTAAACTGATGGGCAAGTGACATGTCAAATGCTACAAGTGAAAAGAGGTTCTTGATTAAACATGGTATGTGAAGACCTGTAAGCAGATAGGTAACATTATTCAATCTTTAGGCGTGCAGCCAAATGGCACAAAAAGTCACATATAGTTCTGCTTTTAAAATTAAAAAGGAACACTTCTCTGGTGGTCCAGTGGCTAAATCTCAGCACTCCCAATGCCAGGGAACTGGGTTTGATCCCTAGTTTAGGAATTGGATCCCACATGCCATAACTAAGCGTTTGCAGGCCCCAATTAAAGACCCTACACGCTGCAACTAAAACCTGGCACAGACAAATACATGCATACATATCAAAAAATTTAAAAAAGAAGTTTTAGTTTTGGGGTTTCACTGGTGGCTCAGTGGTGAAAGAATCTGCCTGCTAATGCAGGAGCCATGGATTTGATCACTTGGTTGGGAAGATTCCCTGGAGAAGGAAATGGCAACCCACTGCAGCATTCTTACCTGGGAAATCCTATAGAGAGAGAAGCCTGGCGGGCTACAGTCCACGGGGTCGCCAAAGAGTCGAACATGACTTAGCAAATGAACATGCATGCATTTAGCTTTGGTCTTGATGACAGGAGTTTCAAATTCACACAAAATGAAACAACACAATGCCTGATTTTTGTATGTGAATGAATTTTAAAAGTATTGATGTGAAAATTTTCTTGCCTTTATATCATATCGACACACTGTCAATTCAAATAATTGAAACATGTAAAGTGTAATCTTTCCTTTGGCCTCTTAGTAATGGAGATACCATTTAAAAATCTTTGAGTACAAATACTCTTTGTGTACAATGAAAATAAATTAAGGTAACTCTTTCTAAGATAGCATGCTCCAATTAAATAGTTATGTTTTCTTTAAGCTAAAAAAACAGAGAATTTCCAAGGGGCCAAATATACATTCTTTGCTTTTAGAACTTTTATTTTGTAAAAATACTTATTTATTCCATGTATAGAACAATATCATATGGATCAGTGGTAGTAAACGTGTCACTCAGATGTAGGCAGCTTGGCTCCAGAACCTGTGTTCTGGACTACACCTATCTGATCTATGCAGCTAAGCTTACGCTCTGTGATTTTTGGATACCCTCTCCTTCCAGTCAGATCAATGATTTATTATAAAATGTATTAGTGCACTGAAAGCGAAGGAGACTTTATGAAGGAATTTCTTTGGAGAGGTTATTGCCATTGTGTGAGTACCTTCCCATCCCAGTGAGGATGCTCTCTTGGCGTTGGCCTTTTATTCTGAAACAGTAGTTCTAGATACTGAAGAGCAGTCACATTGCGATAGAGATAACCCATAAGAGCATCTGCCAGAACTGGCTCATGGTTATTGAGTGCCACAGGAGTCTATAGGAGGAGATAGACATATTGCCCGCTTCTAAGGATTACATGAGGAGACATTTGCCCTAAACTTCCTGAGCTCTTGGCCTCTTGTCTCCTTTCCAGGGATGTGGAATGGGGTTATCTGATTGGTAAGTTCTGAAGAAGACATTTTGGGTCCACACCGCCTCCCCCTGACCGGCTGCTGGGGGCTTCCCTTCTCATCACCCAGAGTGGCCGCCTGCATCCAGACTCCCTGGAGAGCTGACTCCCATGTCTACTGTTGGAGGCAGAAGATGGATGTGCCAGGGGGCTCTCAGAGGAACCCCCAGCTCTCAGGAAGGCGGCTCTGGGAGCCCAGGTGTATGGCTCGAGGCCAGGAAGCCTTGAACTTGGGCCTGCTTGGTCAGGATCCATGTCATCTCCCCAGAAGATCCCCCAGCTGCAATGTTCTCCAGGTCTGCCCATGAGAGCAGCTCAGGCTGGTCCCCTACAGAGCCGGGATCCAGCGCCCATTCACATGTGGCCTTGGAGCCATGTGCAGAGCTGGCATACCTGGGTGTGTGTCTGTTTCTGCAGTTAAGAGTGTCCTGAGCAGGAGCCTGCTTTTGTAGACAGCTCTGTGGTTTCAGAGGGCTTCCCAGGTGGCACTAGTGGTAAAGAGCCCGCCTGCCAATGCAGGAGACCTAAGAGATGTGGATTTGATCCCTGGGTCGGGAAGATCCCCTGGAGGAGACCATGGCACCCCACTGCAGCATTCTTGCCTAGAGAATCCTATGGACAGAGGAGCCTGGCAGATGGCAGTTCATGGGGTCACAAAGAGTTGGACATGACTGAAGCGACTTAACACATACTGAAGAACTGGGCACAGATGCTGTGTTCAGAGCCCCTCTTTTCCCTCCTAGCTCCTGCCTAGGACATCTGGTTCTGCCCTGCAAGTTTCCAGCCGTACAGCAATGTGCCCCATTGGAATGAAGTTACATGAGCTAATTCTCAGGAAGATCATGGGAGCCAGGCACATTAGCCTCATCCTCCAATGTCAGTTTTATAGTAATAAAAACAAGTAGGCAAAAAGTAAATTTTGGTGATGCAAATGGCACTTGGAAAAGTTTTTAATGGGACCAGGGCATGGAGTCATGGTCTTTCAGTATTAGCAAGTAGGATATGCAAGATTTGATTAGGGGTTTACTGCAACTCACAGCACTCTTATTCCCAAGCAAATGGTTGTTTTTGTGCAGACGGGGCTGTTTTATCAACACTATATTGACCTTACTGATTGTACTGGGCACTGGCCACAGTGTTTAAGCTGTTGCAGTTAGACCTTGAGCTCTGGGCTTGATCCTCACATAAGCACTGTCTATGGCCTTAAAAATCAGAGAACTCTCAGTGTGGATGGTCCCACAGAAGAGTAGTGAATTTGATTAGCAAACAAATGAAAAGTAATAGGGAGTCCTTATAATGAAGAGAATCTGTCCTCTCCTAGGTGGAATTCAGAAAGATAACAAACATATCATTGAAATGACTGCATATATAAAGGCCACAAACAGAAATAATAAAGTCTGTTTGGAGCACTTAGTCTGTAAGAATTGAGTTTGTTAAGGTATCAAGGGGGAATTGGAATGGTATGAAAAGGAGCATGCTTTAGCTTTATTATTATAACAGAAGAAATACAAAAATAAAAACAAAATAAAGGGCTAATTACATTGGAGGAACAGAGTTTTCCATATGAGAAATATTGAGATTTTATAAGATATATTAGACAGACAGGGAGAAGAAAATGGAAACTTTCAGGCCAAGAAAAACAAATATTAAAAAGAAACGGATAGACCCAGCTCTGATAAATTTTATAGGAGAAAGAAGAAAAGCAAAAGATGTTTCAGTTGTATCAAGTCAAACAGTTATGACTGTGCTGCTGCTGCTGCTGAGTCGCTTCAGTAGTGTCCAACTCTGTGTGACCCCATAGATAGCAGCCCACCAGGCTCCCCCGTCCCTGGGATTCTCCAGGCAGGAACATTGGAGTGGGTTGCCATTTCCTTCTCCAATGCATGAAAGTGAAAAGTGAAAGTGAAGTGCTCAGTCGTGCCCGACTCTTCGCGACCCCATGGACTGCAGCCCACCAGGCTCCTCCATCCATGGGATTTTCCAGGCAAGAGTACTAGCCTAAAGAAATCTAACCAAAGCAGAGAGACAGAATTTCAGAGAGCAATCTGGAATGAATCCCCAAGAGATGGCAGGGTCTGGGAAACTACAGATGATGTGGCCTTTCAAAGCTGTAGATAAAGACTCCAGAATGACAGCAACTGGGAACTACAACTCAAAGAAAGTGGACACAGTACCAAAGCATCCACAAAATCTGGACAAATTTAAGGACAGAAAAGTATATTTAAAGAATTATTAGGTGAGTTTCAAAGTGACAAAATCATTATAGGTGAGGGTACAGGCGTTGTCTTACCCTAAGAAAAACACTCCAGAAATTTATACAGCTATCTGTTTAAAGGAAGATCCAGGGCTTCTCTGGTAGC
The DNA here is from genome assembly GCA_006408695.1 of Aepyceros melampus. Taxonomy (NCBI): domain Eukaryota; kingdom Metazoa; phylum Chordata; class Mammalia; order Artiodactyla; family Bovidae; genus Aepyceros; species Aepyceros melampus. The sequence goes on from SJXQ01005848.1 coordinate 192,949, forward strand.
TCAGACTGTAAAGAACCCATCTGCAATGAGGGAGATCTGGGTTCAGTCTCTGGGTTGGGAACATCCCCTGGAGAAGGGAATGGCTACCCACTCCAGTATTCTTGCCTGGAGAATTCCATGGACAGAGGAGCCTGGCAGACTACAGTCGATGGGGTTGCAAAGAGTCAGACAAGACCGAGACTTTCACTTTCACTTCTTTTTAAAGGAGACACGTTGCAGGAAAAGGCATGCAGAACATTAAGAGATGGAGTCTCGGCTTGATTTTGAACCTGATTTCATGGGAAATTTCTCCCTCAGTGTGATTATCCACCCCAAACAAGTAAGGATGAATATGATTTCTTTGAATAGTGAATTCTTTTGAAAGACTCAGATTTTATTGATTTAACAGCTCTCATATAGAAGACCTCATGAGATGAAGTTGAGGAAAATATATTATAAAAAATATATTTGAGTCCAAAAGCAGTGAAAACCTAAAAACCAAAGTACTAGGAAATAGTTATAGTTTTACATTATTAAAGAAAGAAATAGATCAACATCAATTCAGTTGAGTTCAGTCACTCAGTCGTATCGGACTCTTTGCGACCCCATGAATTGCAGCACTGCAGGCCTCCCTGTCCATCACCAACTCCCAGAGTTCACTCAAACTCATGTCCACAGAGTCAGTGATGCCATCCAGCCATCTCATCCTCTGTTGTCCCCTTCTCCTCCTGCCCCCAATCCCTCCCAGCATCAGAGTCTTTTCCAATGAGTCAACTCTTCGCATGAGGTGGCCAAAGTACTGGAGTTTCAGCTTTAGCGTCATTCCTTCCAAAGAAATCCCAGGACTGATCTCCTTTAGAATGGGCTGGTTGGATCTCCTTGCAGTCCAAGGGACTCTCAAGAGTCTTCTCCAACACCACAGTTCAAAAACATCAATTCTTCAGCACTCAGCTTTCTTCACAGTCCAACTCTCACATCCATACATGACCACAGGAAAAACCATAGCCTTGACTAGACAGACCTTTGTTGGCAAAGTAATGTCNCATGAGGTGGCCAAAGTACTGGAGTTTCAGCTTTAGCATCATTCCTTCCAAAGAAATCCCAGGGCCGATCTCCTTCAGAATGGATTAGTTGGATCTCCTTGCAGTCCAAGGGACTCTCAAGAGTCTTCTCCAACACCACAGTTCAAAAGCATCAATTCTTCAGCGCTCAGCTTTCTTCACAGTCCAACTCTTACATCCATACATGACCACTGGAAAAACCATAGCCTTGACTAGACGGACCTTTGTTGGCAAAGTAATGTCTCTGCTTTTGAATATGCTATCTAGGTTGGTCATAACTTTCCTTGCAAGGAGTAAGCGTCTTTTAATTTCATGGCTGCAATCACCATCTGCAGTGATTTTGGAGCCCCCAAAAATAAAGTCTGACACTGTTTCCCCATCTATTTCCCATGAAGTGATGGGACCAGATGCCATGATCTTCGTTTTCGGAATGTTGAGATTTAAGCCAACTTTTTCACTCTCCACTTTCATTTTCATCAAGAGGCTTTTTAGTTCCTCTTCACTTTCTGCCATAAGGGTGATGTCATCTATATATCTGAAGTTATTGATATTTCTCCCAGCAATCTTGATTCCAGCTTGTGCTTCTTCCAGCCCAGCGTTTCTCATGATGTACTCTGCGTATAAGTTAAATAAGCAGGGTGACAATATACAGCTTTGACGTACTCCTTTTCCTATTTTTAACCAGTCTGTTGTTCCATGTCCAGTTCTAACTGTTGCTTCCTGACCTGCATATAGGTTTCTCAAGAGGCAGATCAGGTGGTCTGGTATTCCCATCTCTCTCAGAATTTTCCACAGTTTATTGTGATCCACACAGTCAAAGGCTTTGGCATAGTCAAGAAAGCAGAAATAGATGTTTTTCTGGAAGTCTCTGTACTGTAATAGCGTTATAATATTTTTCACACAAATACTACGAAACAAACAAACACAAAAATTAAAGCGTTTTTAATCTTATAGTACAGTACCTTGAGAAGTAGAGTAGAGCTGTACAGTAGCTGACATTTAGGGATACATTTGCATCTTTGAAAGTTCACAACTTAAAGGTAACTTCAGGGTACTATATTTGGAGTAGGTTCACAGCAGATGCCAAGAAGGTATGACAAGAGTGAGCTATATCCGAATAGAAATAAGGAGAAGTGCAGGTTATTGAGTGCACTGCTAAGGGGCTCCTACCAGTTTGGAGAGTGCTATATCTTTAAATAACAACTTCTTGGAAGGCTAAATTAAACACAAACTTGTTTATGAATTCAGAGGTGAAACTGTCATATTTACTGAAAATACTTCCCTATGAAGAGCTTCCCTGATAGCTCAGTCAGTAAAGAATCCACCTGCAATGTAGGAGACCTGGGTTTGATCCCTGGGTTGGGAAGATCCCCTGGAGAAGGGAAAGGCTACCCACTCCAGGGTCAGGAAGATCTGCTGCAGAAGGGATAAGCTACCCACTCCAGTATTCTTGGGCTTCCCTTGTGGCTCAGCTGGTAAAGAATCCGCCTGCAATGTAGGAGACCTGGGTTTGATCCCTGGGTTGGGAAGATCCCCTGGAGAAGGGAAAGGCTACCCACTCCAGTATTCTGGCCTGGAGAAGTCCATGGGGTCACAAAGAGTTGGACACTACTAAGCGACTTTCAGTTTTCTATATGAGAGTTCTATATGAGAGGTCAAAAGAGAAAAACATAATGAAAATTAATATTAATAAAACACCAAAGGACCATTTTGAAATTCATTTTGACCTTATCCACTCCTAATAGATCTACCACTTTCCAAAATGTCTAGCACATAATAGGAATTCAATAAACTTAGTTGAAAGCTGGATCAGGTTTAACAGAATCCCTGTTACACAGAGGCAAAAACCATTGGTAAGTGTATATTTCAGTCACCCACAGTTTAAGGCAAACTGATTTATTGGCATCTTTTTAAAAGCCTTCATTGGCTTTCTGTTCTCTGCTTCTCTCAATTTCAATATGTCTACCTATTTTTTTTCTACTTCATGTAATTTCAGTGCTTCTACCTATTTTAATTCCTCCTGATTCTACAAATTTGTTCCCTCCTGCTGCTCTTTAACATGAACTGCCCTTGCCAGTCAGGTTGGTTTGTTCATAGTTCCAACACCCCCAACTGCATTCCCACAAGCAAAAATTCTCACTATTTTTCAAGAACAATTTTGAAATCACTGCACTTTCCCTGACCAATCTATTTCCTATCTCTCTCTCTCCCTCGCTCCCTCCCTCTTTCAACTTCAAGCTCATATAAACTCTACAGTCTTTATCAGACCAATGACTCTTATATAACCCCCTGACATCTTTAACTTTTATGGATGTTAGTCTTACCTTCTCAACTAGACTCTAGATTAATGGTTACGTTTCAGGCTTCATTATTTATCTATATAAAAAACCTGCTTGGCTGGGACAGAGATTCTGAATAATACAGGGGTGGAAGATAGCAATGTAAGGAAAACTGGGTCCAAATCATGGAAAACCTTGAAAGCCATGTTAAAAGATTGACTTTAGCCTTTAGGCAGCAGTCAGAGCATGTTCCACCATGTCCATCAGAGGAAAGGCAAGCATCCTTTTCTCCATACATCACCATTACTAGCCAAGTGCTTACCAATCATTCATTACAAAGAAAAGCCCTGGAGAAGGAAAAACTTCTGGGATACTGTCCCTGATTCTTAACATCTTGATTTTCATTTTCCACAGTTTTCTAAAAGCTATTATGTGTGTTAGGTGAGAAGTTAATTAAATATCCTGCACTTGATTCTGCCTCTCTTTTTATTGGAATAGACTGAATCTGTGGTCTCCTTGAGATTTCTAAGCAGCTGTGTTCCACTCAGTTGAAATAGTGATGATATTACTCTTGACTAAATTGGAAAAGCAGTCATCCAGTAGCATTTGAAAGAAACTTACAAAAGAATTTTAAAAAATCAAGTATTACACTTGTAGAATCTTTTGTTTAATGAGCTTTTCTCCTGACAGGCAAAAATTGTAAGAAGTTAGTTAAAATTAAATTTAGAAACTCTGAAAATAAATGATCTTTGTAAAACTCCTCTTCTATATGAAACAATGCTATAAACCAAGAGCTGTGCCTTTGGACTCAGTGGACTTAAATGAGCAAAAACTAAAGGAATGTATTTGTCATAATTTGTTTCGTTTTGTTTTTTTCAGTCAAACATTTAGGCTGAAAGAACAATGTTTCATTTTTCTGCTGAAATGTACTATTTCTTTGCCTGGACTAGCTTAATAACTATGTCAGGAGGGAGTCAATCTACACTATTCATAGATTTTGTAATTACAGATTTTCCAACTTGCTACAATTTATTTGTAACCCTAAAATCAGTATTCAGAGCATTCAGCAGTCATTCACCATTGTAGACAAGAGTGGCAAAAAGTTTGATTTGTTCAAAACACATATTCCCAGCTGAGGTTAAACAGGACTAGACCCTGAACCTTCTGTTTTGGCTCCATACTGTGGGAGTCAGTGGTATAATCACTGCCATGTGTTTGTGTGATTGTGCCTTTTGTTGGAAATTTTGCTTTTTAAAATGCCTCTCCCCCAAATGTAATGCTATCTATTGTTCCTGAGTGCTGGAAAGCCATGAAGCGTCTTATGGGGAAAACATGTATGTTAGATCAGTTTCACTCAGGAATAAGTCATAGTGCTTTTGGCCAGGAGTTCAATGTTAATGGATCTGTAGCATATACTAAATAGGGTATCTTTATTTATTTTTTTTTTATTGTATTGGTTTTGCCACACATTGACATGAATCCACCACAGGTGTACATGTGTTCCCCATCCTGAAGCCCCCACCCACCTCCCTCCCCATCTCCTCCCTCTGGGTCATCCCAGTGCACCAGCCCCGAGCACCTGTATCATCCATTGAACCTGGACTGGTGATTCGTTTTATATATGATAATATACATGTTTCAATGCCATTCTCCCAAATCATCCCACCATCGCCCTCTCCCACAGCGTCCAAAAGACTGTTCTATACATCTGCATCTCTTTTGCTGTCCCACATACAGGGTTATCATTACCATCTTTCTAAATTCAGAATTTAGAATTTAAATAAGGTATCTTTAAACAGAAGCACATAGAAATAAGATTATGTATAGATCGGTTGGTTGACAAAAATGGTGTGATCAGAGACTCACACAAACCTGACCCTTAATTTCCTCTGGAAGCAGTGATTCAGGATTTGCTCATTTGGTGTTTGTGGTGACTTTATAGCATACACATATGTAGTGCGTGTTAAGTTGCTCAGTGGTGTCCAACTCTTTGCAAGGCTATGGACTGTAGCCTGCCAGGTTCCTCTGTCCACAGAATTTTTCAGGCAAGAATATTGGAAGGAGTTGCCATGCCCTCCTCCAAGGGATCTTCCTGACCTAGGGATCAAACTCCCGTCACTTTATGTCTCCTGCACTGGCAGGTGGGTTCTTTATTACCAGTACCACCTGGGAAGCCCTTATAGCATGTAACTGTAGTGAATAATTATAGGCTTAACTGCACATGGATTAGGAAGCTCCATAAATCTTGAATCCCCACAATCAGGACTAAGCTCTTGACAAACTGTTAGTCCACACAAAAGATAATATAGCATCTGCTTTGATGTCAGTTGGATTTAGGGTTGAGACTCTGTCTACCTGTTAACTGAGTGACTTGATGCAAATCATTTTGCCTTTTTAAGGCTACATTTCAAGGCTGTTAAGAGAATCCAGTGGGATGGTGTACACAGAGCCCAGCACAGTTAGCACGGGGTAAGCCCCTCACGTATGGATGTGAGAGTTGGACTGTGAAGAAAGCTGAGCGCCGAAGAATTGATACTTTTGAACTGTGGTGTTGGAGAAGACTCTTGAGAGTCCCTTGGACTGTAAGGAGATCCAACCAGCCATTCTGAAAGAGATCAGCCCTGGGATTTCTTTGGAAGGAATGATGCTGGAGCTGAAACTCCAGTACTTTGGCCACGCCATGCAAAGAGTTGACTCATTGGAAAAGACTCTGATGCTGGGAGGGATTGGGGGCAGGAGGAGAAGGGGACAACAGAGGATGAGATGGCTGGATGCATCACTGACTCGATGGACGTGAGTCCGAGTCTGAGTCTGAGTCCGGGAGTTGGTGATGGACAGGGAGGCCTGGCGTGCTGCGATTCATGGGGTCGCAAAGAGTCGGACACGACTGAGTGACTGAACTGAACTGAACTGAAGCCCCTCATACATTGTTACTATCAATTTTTCCAGTTTTTCTCTCAGTAATTCAATCACCATTTTAATGGCTCATGAAATGATAAGGATGAAAATAACTTTCTGTGGATAGTATTCTTCACTCTGCAGAGAAGCTCATAAAATTCTACTTACAGAGACTTGAATATAAAGAGCCAGATGAGTGCATTAGTCTCTCAGTTGTGCCTGACTGCAACCCCATGGACTGTGGCTCACCAGGGTCCTCTGTCCATGGGATTCTCCAGGCAAGAATACTGGAGCAGATTGCCATTGCCTTCTCCAAGGGATCTTCCTGACCCAGGGATAGAACCTGGGTCTCCTGCATTGCAGGCAGATTCTTTACCATTTGATCTACAAGGAAGTCCCTAGATAACTCATGAGAACCTACTATATGCTCTGTGGTGATCTAAGGGATGGAAATCCAAAAAAGTGGGGACATATGTATATGTATAGCATATTCACTCTGCTCTACAGCAGAAACAAACACAACATTAGAAAGCAAGTATACTCCAATAAAAATAAAGAAGATTAATAGGGAATAAAAGTACATTGCTTAGAAATAATAGATCCAAAGTGAACAGAAGTCTCTACAACAAAAAATATATAGTTTTTTTTGTGGGGGAGAGAAAGGCTTGAAATAGATCGGAAAACATTTTCACATTAATTGTTCTTTTCATATGCTTCAAATTTGACTTAATGCCTTTTTCCTCCTGGACATCAGAAGGAACACCTGGATATTCTGGGAGAAGTTTATACTTTTCCAAATCAATTTCTGGAAAAAATGTATCACTTTCAAATTCCTGCATGATCCTTGTCACAAATAGTCTAAGATGGCCTGGCTTGTTTATGGATTCCTTGCAGACAGAACTTCCTCCCACTATCCAAACCATGTCTACTTTATTATAGGAGACTGGAAAACTAACTTGCAAATGATCTGCTTATGGTTTTGACCTATTCCCAGGCAATCTTCTGTCCAAAATGTGGCCTTCTAGTTACCATACGCCAGGCACTGTCCTCAACCCTACATACATTCAGCTCATTTAAGCATGTTGCTTTTTGTTGCTAAGTTGTGCCCGACTCTTTTGTGACCTCATGCGCTGTAGCCTGCCAGACTCCTCTGACAAACAACAGCAAAGCTGTCCCACAGTTAACATCCAGTCTGCAAGCTGAGAATCCTGAAAATTGTTCAATCTGTCCTTCAGTTCAAATTTAAACGTTCTGTCTCAAATCCATCCAGGGTTCACACACTGGAGACTTAGGAGGGGCTCCTCAGGATTATTCAGCTTGCCCCTTTGCTTTCTCCTTAAGGGGAGAACTCTGGCCTCCAGGAAAACACCACCTGGCTGTGCCTTTGAGTATTAGAAAGGGCTCCTGAGACCAGGTCGCTCAGATAGTTGCTCGTATGACCATGGACAGTCATAGCCAGATAGGTCCAAATTCACTCCTGGGTGGAGAGGTAGAAATGGACTTTAGGTTTTGCTGAGGAACAGGAGGAGGGGCGCAAATCCTTTCTGACCTTTTTCACTGAGAAAATTAGCTTCCAGTTAGCATTTCTCCTTTACCTCCTCATTCTAAAAGGATAGATGGGTCCTTCTCAGCCTTGAGTTACATTTCCAAAGTGCCTCCTCTCTCATCTTGCCTTCAGAGGGGAGTTGCCAGGAAAGGGACGGAAAACCTATTCCACCTTACTTGCTTTTCAGAAAATTGCCATGTTTCACTTTTTAAAATCTTGCTTTCTTCTAGCTCCCCTGGTACAATGAAGTCTCGCCTCTTATTTGAAGGGGAAAAAAGAGAAATTGAACAGATCCTGAAAATAAGGAGAAATCGCATTTACAGTCCCAGAATCTCTACTGGTTGGACACTGCTGGGGATGTTAATTATGAGGGCTTATTTTCTAAAAACATCAGAGCACATCTAGAAATTAAATAAGAATAATAGGAGGTTTTAAATCAATTGACATTTTCCAAAGAATTTTTCAAGACAATAAGATACTGCCCATGAGGCACACATAAACTTTGATTCTTCTCTACCTAAACAAAGCTTTTTAAAATGGTATCAAAATTCACCTCAAATAGTTTGGTTTTCATTAACTGCTCTCTCTTGAGGGGCTTCACATGTAGAACTGAGATCTGCCTTCTTTGTTTCATTTGATTTGTTTGTGTCCAAACTGAATGAATGAGTAGCTATTTCTAAGTGGTCTTTTTGACCCTGCATAATTCAGACAGCACGAGTTACTCCGAGCTCTAAGGACAGAGACTCTTTGCTGTGGGAGGTGAGGATTGGATGAACACATCCCTCTCGAGAAATACTCTGATTAGGTGGCTCTCATCAAAGAGCCAAGGTCAAAATCAACTTTGGATTAGCCTCCCCCATGACAAAAGGGAAGCATTCATCCGGAGACGATCTTCTTTGTTAGCAAGATGGTTGTTAGACGGTGCAAAGGAAGAGAAAGGAAGTGACTTCAACCTTCTCCTTATCTGTGAAACTCAGTGATTACTCCCTGTGGTTTGGTACAGCCAGCTTGTCAGGAATCATGGAGCTGGTCCAGTTGGAGGCAAGTGTGGGGAACGAGCCAAGTCTGGTCTTTGCATCCCCCTTCCATCCCCTCCGCTTCCTAGCTGTCTCTCCATCCTCCTTCCCCTTCAGGTATCCCCTTCAGGAACCTCTCACAAATCGCCAAATTCTCTGGGTCCCCCAACTCACTTTGAGTAATCTAACTTAAGTGTTATGAGTTGATGTTCTTGTTTAGTTGCTAAGACGTGTCCGACTCTTTGCAACCCCATGAACTATAGCCCACCAGGCTCCTCTGTCCATGGGATTTCCCAGGCAAGAATACTGGAGTGGGTTGCCATTTGCTTCTCCAGGGGATCTTCCTGACCCAGGTGTCAAACCACGTATCCTGCATTGGTATGTGGATTCTTTACTACTGAACCACCAGGGAAGCCCTATAAGTTAAATTCATATGATTAAATCCTAACACCTAGTCCCTCAGACCTTATTTTGGAGATAGGGTCTTTAGGGTGAGCCCAAATCCAGTATGACTAGTGTCCTTATAAAAAGGGGACATTTGAAGACAGATCTGTATAGAGTGAGAACATCGTGTAAATAAGAAGACAGTTGTCAACAAGCCAAGCAGATCTCTGCTTCACAGCGCTCAGAAGGAATCAACCTTGCTGACACCTTGATTCAGACTTAAGCCTCTGGAACTGTAAGACAGTAAATCTCTGTTGTTTAAGCCACTCAATTCGTGGTACTTTGTTATGGCAGCCTTTGCAATCTAAGATATTGCATCACGCTGTTCCTTTTGCTGTATGTTTAGTTCCCAAAGTGTGAGCCTCCAACCTGAATGAGCCTTACGATTCTTGCTAGAGACTGTAAGATTTATACAGTCATTTTTCCCCCTTAATTTAAAGCCAAGTAAAGACACTGTGTGAATAACACATGTAGATTGCCCAGTGACTGTCCTTTGCATTCCTTTCTGGATTTAACTCTCATCACTTTCTCTTTCTCCTCACTCTATTCTAGTTCCACTGATCTACTCATTTCCTGTAGGGAAACCTGTTCTCTCACCTCAGAACCTTTGCACATGCTGTTCTCTTTTCCTTAAAATATCCCACATTTGCAAAAATCTGGACACAGGCCACTAATACATTAGTCTTGGCTGAGTTGCCACATCTTTGGGGAAGTCTTCCCAAACTGGGCTGGATGCCTTCCCATGTGACCCCCGTAGCACCTGTGCTCATGTCTCTTCTACCAGAAACCGAGTCTTCTGTCATCGCCTCTTGACTTGGTCACCTAGCCCACGAGACTATGGGAGAAGCTGCTTCACGCTCAATTTCATATTCACAGCAGCAAACACGGCAGGTATCACAAAACTCATTTTTACATACTGTAATAATATGTCAAAATGTTTTGTGAATTTTCTTAAGCAGTAGAAGAGAAGATTCTACATTGGGAGACTTCACTGTTTTCTACATTGCAAAGTTTGGAAACTTTTGCTCTAATCCAGAGATCCCACAACAGTGGCCCCAGGGCCTAATCCAGCCAGCAGATGGGATGGTTTGGCCATTCCCGTGATCCACTTCCTTGGGGCTGGGCTCTCAGCAGTCATCCCAAGCAACCTGTTTCCACTGTCTGGCATTTACCGCTTTCCTCATTACAGTCAGTCCCCTATGTAAGGACCTTCAAGTGGCGAGCTATCAAAGATGGAATATGCTTTCCATCAACGTCAGGCGCGAGTGACCCTGCAGCTTCCCCTCCGTCTCCTGTTGCTGATGATCCCTCAGCTGTATCATCTCCCACCTCCTCTCCGTTCTGTAGTCAGTAACTCTTTTTGCCTGTTCACTCAGTGCCAATCCCGTATGCCAGCTGTCGTACTGTCCTACTGTATTTTTCAAGGTGCTGTACTATAAGATTAAAAATGTTTTCTTTATTTTTTGTGTTTGTTTTGCATGTATTATTTGTGTGAAAAGTGTTATAAAGCTATTACAATACAGTACTGTGTAGCCAATTGTTAGTTGATTACCTAGGCTAACTTTACTGGACTTACAAACAAATTGGACTTAACGCAAGCACTATCAGAACAGAACTCCTTCATACGTAGGGGACTTAAACTGTACTGTTGAGCTTCCCAGGTGGCCCAGTGGTAAAAATTCCACTCGCCAGTGCAGGAGACGCAAGAGATTCCGGTTTGATCCATGGGTTGGGAAGATCCCCTGGAGGAGAAAATGACAACCCACTCTAGTATTCTTGCCAGGAAAATCCCAAGGACAAAGAGCCGGTGGACTATAGTCCATGGGGTCACAAAGAGTCAGACACAACTGAGCACACACACACACCGTACTATTACTTCTCTTCCTCCTGAGGCACTGGTTCCTAGAAAACATTCCCCCCAGATTCTTCATCAAAATTTACTTTTCTGATATCCCCCTGCCTCCAACGTATTAATGTAAGTAAAAACAGAGATCTAATAGGTTGTCTTCCTCTGGGAAAACCTGTTTATCCAGAAAGAGGGAAGGGGATTATTGGGGGCATATATGTGTACAGAGGTTTTTTGTGTGTGTGTGTGTTTTTTTCTTTTCTGTAATCCTGCAAAGCAAAACACTCAAAGGAAGGTTGGCAACTTTTCCCCTAGAGTTTCACCTTGTCTTATAGAAAGTATACAGTGCCTGGAAACAAATTAATTTTGATCAACCTTGGTCTTGCTTTCTAGACCCTGCCAAAGACGCTAACAAGCAGAGAAACAGTCAGATCAGGGGTAAGTTTGGAGGTGGATGGAGTGGAAAGAGCCTTATAATCCTCAATCAGAATTGTGGCTCTCTAGGCAATGGAATATTAAATCTCTGAAAGTGTAGTATAAAATGTTTTATGAATTCTCTTACGTCTTTAAACAACTTCAGAAAAGGGAAAAGGTAGTTTCATCTTAGAATATATCTCGATTGCTCTGGGCTCATGCTATGGTAAGTTTTAAATCAAGGAGAACTGCTTAGTGTATTTGTTTTGGAATCTCAAAAAAAAAGTGGGGTGGGGGGCTGGAGAGAAAGCAAGAAGAGTGCTACGTAGCTCAGACTGACAATCAGAACATGATAATACAGAGCCCTTGCAAGTAGAGGTAAAATTCCCACAAAAAAGACTCTGTCTGCTTGTAGCCCAGTTCTTTCTGGAGTTCCCACCCCCCACCCCACCCTAACTCCTTTTTATATAAACTCCTAGAGGGGCATCTTTGGCATCCTGGGAAAGCCCTGTCCATCTGCCAAATACAGCTTCTCTTCTGATCTTTCTTATGATACTGTTTTCAAGGCGACACATTTCTCTTCATAGTTACCCTTTCTTTCCTCCCCTTTTGCCAGTTTTTAGTCCAATATGCCAATTGTCCTGCACTTCCATGACTTCAGACCTTAAACATTTTCACTAACAGTGGAGAATTCTGTAGAGCACTTTCTGAAAAACTCGGTCTCTAATCTCCTCCCTCCCCCCAGCCAGCTCACAGGGGCAGTGATTTCCTCAAAGAATTTCAACAAATTAGTTCTCCACGACTTCCCTTCCTGAAATGATGTTAGCTGTCTTTAATCACGCTTGCTATTCCAACTGTTCTTGATTTGATACCTTCAAGTCGTTACAGAGTCCTTCTCTTGAACTGAAGCTAAACTGACTGGCTTATCTTCTGATTTCCAGCATAGCCACAAACACTGATAATATTTCAGAGAGGGGGTGTGGGTGATGAAGAGGAAAAGGATTCATTACATCTTTTAACTTATCCTACTCTTTTCACAGACACTTTTTTTTTAGTAAGTCCAAAAATAAGTTTTTAAAATCAGAATCCCAGAGAGAGGCATCTCAAAATCAGTCTTGGAGCTTTAAAAATGTAAGTACTCCTTTTACACGTTTGAACAAATGTTTAAAGTAAGGCCACCTTCATTATCTAGTGCCAATGGCATGAATTTCCTACACTAATCATGGCTAGTATTTACTTGGTGTTTGTAATGCCAAATCTCAACTTCTGAAGTCAAGAGGTTAAGTTATAAATACCCACTATTAGATAGCTGTAAAATATTTGCCTGAAGTCTTTGATGGTTTAAAGCTTTCCATTATACGTATATACAGATATGTATATTCTTGTAGCTATGTATATTTTAAGATACATATGTATCTCCACAACACCTCATGTGTGGTCACGATATCCATCACATAAACTTCTGCATTTTCCAAACCCTGGGATACAGTTTCAAACCATATATAAACTGACTTTATACTGCCCATATGCACTGCATTGGGCCCTACCACACGGATGGCATCATTATTTCCACACAGTCTGATTCACAGTCAAACCCAGGAGAGGGTCTCAAGGAAAAGACATTTTAGGACCAGGTTTCCAACTTGAAACTCTCCATGGGAATTTCCAGAATAACTCTGATACATCAAGGAGGGAGAAAAAAGTAAAGAAGGACTGAAAACCAGAACCAAAACCAAACAAAAGGAGAAGCATTAAAAAGTTATGTGATGAAGTGGGATGCTATAAAGTTTTTATTATGACTTGTTTGGAAAGAGCTTGCTTAACAAATGCAGTCATCCTCTATTCAAATGCAAAGCAATAAAACATTTTATAGTCCACTATCACATGCCATAATGTGTAGGGAATAGTTAAGCCCAATCAGATCTTAGAAAAGAACGCTGTGTTTGCTCTTCCAGGAAAGCTTGCCCTTTAAAAGAGAAGGGGGGAAGTGAAGGCAGAAAGGGTTACAGAAATGGAGAATTGTCTGGAAATTATATCAACTGAGGAATGGGTGCAGAAAGAGGAGCTATCTTTTTACCTGGAAGAGAGAACACTAGTGGGGGAAATGAGAGCTGTCTGCACATATTGTAAGGGCAATTTTGTAGACGTGTTATTAATTTTAGAGTTATGATGTTAAGTTATGAAGGACAGAACTAGACCCAGCTGATAAACATTAGGGTAAAGGGAGGGGGATAGATTTGACTCAATAAATAATCTTCTGACATGATAGCTTTTCACAAAGGGATGATCTGCCTTGGGAATTACTGAGTTCCCCGTGTGTAGAAGATTAGGCAGAGGCTCAGTTAGCATCCAATAGGGATGTTATACAGGTTCCTGCAGCAGATGGACTCTGGATGAGTTCACCCATATGGTACCTCCCCAATAGATGTCTGTGATTCTAAGATAGGCATAGAATTCCAAATTGGTGGTTGGAGATATTTCATGTGCTTGCGTGCTCCTCCATAGATCTGAGTATGCATTGGAATAGGATTTTCAGTAGAAAAAATTTTTAAGTATAAATTTGTTCTCATTGGTTAATGTTGCCTATGAAAAAAGGGGTTTCTTTTTTAAAGGAGAAATGTCAGCAATAAAGTCTTTCTGATCTCAGATTTGGAGCACGGAGTTTTTCTATTGTTCATTCATAACCCTTTTGTCAAATGTTTTCAAACTGGGAAGCACGATATGTTGAAAGGCTGTGGGGAAATTCCAAAAAGTTTAAAGAAATCAGAGCTGTCAAGTTCTGAACAGAAAGTTGATGTAAAGTATATTAGTTGATTCTTTTCCTTCCACATTATCACCCTTATTCCTGTTTTTTTTTTTTTTTTTTTCCAAAATCACACATCTGCCAAAAGCCTCCTTTCCTTTTGATTCACCCTCCTTCATTTTCACCTCCTGTGTCCTCTTACATTCTGTTCTTGCCTCTCATAGCATATTTTCTTTCTGAGGTAAAACAAAGGAAACCTATTCCTTTAGCTCTCTCCTTAATAGGAGAGACCAAATGGGCTCTCAGAAGGGGTAGGGAATGAGAAAGTTGGAGAATTGCTGAGCTAGTCTCATTGTCTCACTCCTTGTTTATCCTCAAACTTGCCAAAAATTGCCCAGGAACAGACTTCCTGCTCCATCATTTAAAATGACTCTCTCTCTCTCTTCTACTTTCTTGCCAAACTTACTTCATGATACAAGAGACTGAGATGGAAGAGGGCAAGGTAATAAGCTCAGGATGAATTTTATCCTTATTAAGTACCTTTCATTCCTCAGAATCCCCGAAGGCCTGACAATCTATATTTCATGCCCTTCAACCTCACCACAGAAAGTTGGACTCTGCTGCGAAGGGCATGCACAGTAAAAGCCGAGGTAAACCCTCTTCAAGCCCGATCATCACTTCCATTACGCGTTAGCATTTCTGTGACACCCTGTATTGGTCAATGTTATATTACTCAGTCTAGACAGGAGGGAAAGGGGTCTTCCTGTAAATGGTATTTCCACACATTTTCCTTCTCTTCACTTGCCTTCCTTCTCAGGTTCCCTCTTTGGGTGCTATATTTTCCCTCTCACAGAGAAGTCTTCTATTTAAATCCTTCAGAATTCATCTTAGAAGTTTATGAGGGAAGCATTTACCTCACAAAGCAAGAAGCACAGAGTGAACATTTTCTTTTTAAGTTTTTCATTAAATAGAAATGTGTTATGAAGTAAACTATTAAATGTGAATAGCACGTGACCCTACCTTAAAGGAAAAGGTAGCTCATTCATCAAGCAGAGGAAAGACGGTCTTAACTACACCAGTCTACCATTAGTTGTGAAAACATTAAAATAGCTGATCCATAAAGTGTGTGCTTAGTAGGTATCACCTGTTTACATTTACTATCTCATTTATTTCCCCACAACAACCTTATGAGGTGACCCTGTATTATTTTCATCATGAAAGAGAAAAATGAAACTTGGAGAAATTAATCAAGACGTGTGCCAATTTTTTAAGGAATGTGGATCCATGGATTTCTGACTTCAAAATCTTTCCTCCGAACCACCGTTTTCCATCCTGCCTCAGGCATTGCTTCCAGGAGGAGCAGGAAGATAGAGGCCATTTTCATTTTGACTGGATCTTCCTGGCCGCCTCCATCTTGACTTAGGGTCAATGCAGTCTTCCTTTCATGGTGACTTTGGGGTGAACCCTGAGCACTGGGAGCTCTCCATTAGTGGGGAACTCCTGGTGGGTGGAATCTTCATTCAGATTTTCTTCCATTTTCTCTGTTCTTTCCCGTGCATTCCTCTGTCAAGGGTCTATGCTTGAACTTAAGGGGTGGGAGTTGGGGGGGCAGAGTGCAGTGCAAGCCTTTGCTTCTCACTGAAAGGGCAGCTGTCCACTGAGTTCACACAGTAACTTGAGTAGGTGTGTTACTTAATACGCCACGAGAAAATGCCCACCCCGAGAGTCTAAAATTGTGGATTTAATAGGCCTCCTGCTGCTGCTCGGCTGCCTTCCAAAGGCCCGCTGAATTGCTTCCTCTGCAAGCAAGACCTTCTGCCAGCGGTGCTGGGGGAACCACGGTTGTTGATCTGTGGCGAGAGGTGACAGGTGGTCGCTCTGCAATTGTGGGATGTTAAAACTGATATTAAAATTTTTTCCAAAGGTTGAATGGAGACTGGGTAAAGAAAGAAAGGCTGTTTGATACTGCGCCCCCTTGTTTCTCTGCCTCCGGAGAAGGCGTGCTGGCTCCCAACCAGCTTTCCACACTCAGAGACTTAAATCCTCTACAGACTCCTTCTGGGAAGGCCTTGGCACGAGGACACGGTGGGTACGCCCGAGCTGGGCCTTCACAGAGGTTCGTTTCACCAGGACCCCTCACCCAACCATACTTCCTCAGTAGTGTGGAGGAGGGGGCTCCGGGTGGTTAGAGCATAACTACTACTTTCATAGAAGCTGTTGTCCGCCCCCCTCCCGCACTTTTTTTCCTTAAGAATAGTGAGCAACTACTACAGATGGCCTAAGACAGCAGTCCCCACCCTTTTTGGCACCAGGGACCAGTTTTGTGGAAGACAATTTTTCCATGGGGAAAGGTTTCAGGAAGATTCAAGTGCATTAGATTTATTGTATTTATGCATTATATTTATTATTGCAAAATAAAAATAGTTAGAATAGAAACAAATATTTCTATGTTGTGACAATCTCAGGATATTCCAACCTTGACTGTAAGGTTAGGGTTCATGCTTCTATGAGAATCTAATGCCACCACTGATCTGACAGGAGGCAAAGCTCAGGCCGTAATACTAGTGATGGGCAGCAGCTGGAAATCCAGATGAAGCTTCACTAGTTCACCAGCTGGCCACTGACCTCCTGCTGTGTGGCCCACTTCCTAACAGCCCATGAACTGGTCGCAGTCTCTGACCCTGGGAGTTAGGGACCTCCAGTCTAAGACATGACAATTCCAGAGGTGATAGGCCTTCTTCTCTTGACCTATAGAACAGCCAACTTCATGGAAGGACTAGGAGCTTTTTACAGCTCACCAAAAGGAGTTTGTCACCCTCTTAGAAGAGTGGAAGGCAGGAAGTTCCTCAGCCCATGAGAAGTGCCCAGTTCATGAACTTGAGGAAACCAAATGGCCTTTGGATAAAAATCACCTCCTCCTGGAGACAGTAGATGGTCATTTCTGAAATATTGTTTTTTGGGGGAAAGAAAAGCAAGAGAAGTTTTGATAGTTCAAATAAAATGTATCACATGCTTTATATCAGTGGTTCTCCTTTATTTGGGTTTCTATTGTTTAAACCATCATGGAAATAGCTATACTGTATTGCTTTCTCTTTTTCTTTTTTGAAACTCTGAATATAGCTTTATTTAATGTTCAAAGGATTTTTTTCTTTGATAGGGTGGCCTGGTGTGCTGCAGTCCATGGGGTCACAAAGAGTTGGACATGACTTATCAAGTGAACAACAACAGTCTTCAAAGAAACAACTTCAGTTTCTGAATTAAATATATCATTTGCAATCATTTTTAAGGCAATAAGAATTTAAATATATAGCACAAACATTTATTTATAACTGTGCATGCTAAGTTGCTTGAGTTGTGTCCAACTCTGTGTGACCTAATGGACTGTAGCCCCCTAGGCTCCTCTGTCCATGGGGACTCTCCAGGCAAGGATACTGGAGTGGGCAGCCATGTCCTCCTCCAGGGGAATCTTTCTGACTCAGGGGTCAAACCTATGTCTCTTATGTCTTCTGCATTAGCAGGTGAGTTCTTTACCTGCCTGGGAAGCCCAATTTATAAGTGTAATTATTATCATTTCTAAATCATTAGAGGTGGTGTTGTTCAGTCACTAAGTTTTGATTAACTCTTTGCAACCCCATGGACTGCAGCACACCAGGCTTCCCTGTCCTTCACTATCTCCTGGAGTTTATAAATTCTGCTGCTGCTGCTGCTGCTAAGTTGCTTCAGTCATGTCCGACTCTGTGCTACCCCATTGACCTACCAGACTCCCCCGTCCCTGGGATTCTCCAGGCAAGAACACTGGAGTGGGTTGCCATTTCCTTCTCCAGTGCATGAAAGTGAAAAGTGAAAGTGAAGTCGCTCAGTCGTGCCCAACTCTTAGCGACCCCATGGACTGCAGCCTATCAGGCTCCTCCGTCCATGGGATTTTCCAGGCAAGAGTACTGGAGTGGGGTGCCATTGCTTCTCCATTATAAATTCTAATAAGCAGTTAAATCTATAAGATTCTGAAGTTTGAAGTGGTCTTCATGCGTGATGAATACTTTCTTTTTTATTTTTAATGAAACAACAAATTTTAGAGTTGAAATTCTAAGGCATTTATCTGTGTATGTACTCTCAAAGATCAGAAGTCAGACCCCTTACTCAAGTGTATTCCTGGCTTACTGTTGTTATGTTTCAGGATGTTCCTGAGAGATTGCAACTGTTCCTGAGACCAAGAACTCATTTCGGCGATTCTTTCTCTCGAAGAGTTTCTTAGGGAAGGAAGCCAGGCTCAACCCTCTGAATTTGGAGTTGGCAGCTGTCAGCACTGCTCTGTCACAGTGGGCATTTGTCATTCTTTTTGGTTGCCCAGCAAGTATTTAAACTCCTTACCCATCCTGGCAAACTTCCCCACCTTAAGATTCTTGGTGGAAGGCCGTGTTATGAAGCAGCAAAGAAACTGAGAATGCTGTCTCTTCATTGTTCCCCAAATTTCTCTACAGTGAGGGCCCAAACGTGTGACCCGGGCTTCTGCAATCAGACACATCCATCACAGACTGAGAATCTGGAATTGATGATGCCAGGAGCTTGGATGGTGAGGAAGACTCTGGCAGTGGCAGTAGCTACAGGGTGACCAAGGCGCTGAGCCAGCGGGGGTGAGAATGCCAGAGGCAGCGTCCAGTTCTCAGAGGTGGCAGCCTAAGGCGTGCCAGCTGCAGAGTCTGGGGTCACACATCACTGTACCATCCTGCCTGGAGCAGTCCCACGGTTTGATTCTGGGCACTGTTTCTGGCTGTGGAGTTGAGAATCATGTACTCTAAATTACCTGGCAAAGCCAGGAGCCAGTCTAAAGCCTTTTAATAAATTCTCCTCCTAGATTGACTTTCTGTTGGCTGCTTACAACTAAAACTCCTATCTTAAAACAATAGAAATAAATTTTGACTAGATAAAACTTTTGATTTCTTAAAATAACCGAA
Source organism: Aepyceros melampus (assembly GCA_006408695.1). Taxonomy (NCBI): domain Eukaryota; kingdom Metazoa; phylum Chordata; class Mammalia; order Artiodactyla; family Bovidae; genus Aepyceros; species Aepyceros melampus. The sequence goes on from SJXQ01005848.1 coordinate 212,127, forward strand.
AGATCATCTTAAAGTATAAAGCTGTACCCGGTATAATTCAGAGCCCACTGAACTCTATAAGGCGTGCATTATGAACATATTTACACATATTCATGCAAAGATATCTATACAGAGACATGAGCATACGTGTGTATGTGTATGCATGTTTGTGTGTGTGCATATGTGTGTGTGTGTATCCAAGTCACACAATTCAGTATGTCACATCTAGATGTGGAAGCCCAGTGGCATTCAGTGCCAAACTTTAAATTCCCTTCTGCAGTCTAAGACCACCCTCCTGCTCCCTAGTTGATCGCTTTCGGTTCATTCCCTCTCTTTATCGAAAGAATGTATTTTTATCAAGCAGAACAGCGTTCTCCTCCTTTTCCAACCAATTTCAGCTGCGTTAATCACTGACACAAAATGAACTAAGACCAGCATGGGATACTCAGCCAACACCAGTCTCAGGGTGGCATTCATTTTGAGGCAGAAACACTGAGCATTAAAGTGAAATGTGAAGTTGTTAAAAGGGGAGTGTGTGCTGTACTTGTTAAGGAAGTCTAGGGCTCCGAAGTCCTGGTTCACAAAGCACTAACATTTTTTCTTTTTGCAGCAAGAAATCAAACAATGCAGAAGAAACTGAAGCAAACTTCCCTGGAATCTCCACTAAACTAGCCTTTTCCAAAGCTCCTAGCTAAAATATAGCAAAGTTTCAAAGCTTGTTCCCCTCTGTAGGTTATATCACTGAATCCTTGCCACAACTGTGGGGACTAAACCAAGGTGAGTATATATCTGTCTTACAGACAAGAAACCAAAGGCCAGGTCACCCAGATTGCTAATGGCTGAGCCAGTGCTAAATCATGATCTTCTGGCTGCTAGTCCATAGCTCTCTACCATGACATTTCTTAATATCTCAGGGTTGGCTTTCTGGTTTCCTGCTTTCGGATGGAGATATACACATATGCACCTACATACACATGCATGCATGCATGTGTATGCATATATTTATAGTATGTATTTTTACATATTCATGAAAATATTAAAATTTCCAAAATAAAATACTGTATAACAAATGACTTACAGTCAAAGGAATACATCCAGGAAATTGCTTACATGTTCCTCATCCAAAAATAGGAGGAGACTAGCCTTCAGATGAGCCAACCATGAGCTGGTGGTCTCATCTTTGGCATCTGTTTTCCTTCGTAATGACTACTCTTGCTCCTCTTCCCCAAGATAACTCCTATCCACCCTCCATTGTCCAGCATAAAGATCCCTTCTTCTGGGACACCTCCTCTGATCCCCTTGATTAGGTCAAGATCCTTTTATTATATATGCTCCTAGTTTTGTGTTCCTTTTTCTCATTGTCATTCATTACATATGAAATAATACCTGTTTCTGTGTACCATTCTATCCCCAGAACCTAGCCCACTACCTGGCACAGTGTGAACACTTAATCATCTTTCCAGAAGGATGACATGAGCACACAGGGAAAGGTGTGAAGAAGTGTAAGATGGGGTCTGCAGTCATTATACTTTTGCTTGAAGCCTGGCTCTGCGACCTCCCAGCTATGTGCCTGAGCAAACTGCTTGGACTCTGCCCTGGAGTGGCTTCATCAACGTTTTGTTGATCATACAGCTGCATATCTCATGCACCTGCTTGACCATTAATTGAGTTTATACCAGGAAGGTACTCAAGATACTTCCTGGTACGTGATAAATGCTTAATAAATATTGGCAGTGCTCTTTTTTTTTTTTTTTTTTTTCTGCTTCATTGCTGAGCACAGGATTTCTCTAGGTGCGGCGCGTGGGCTTCTGACGGTGGTGGTTTCTCCTGTTATGGCCCCTGGGTTCTAGAGCGTGGACTCCGTGGTTGTGGCACATGGGCTTAGTTGCAACATGTGGAGTCTTCCCAGATCAGGGGTCCAAGTGGTGTCACCTCCATTGACAGGCAGACTTTTATCCGTTAGACCACCAGGGAAGTTCAGCAGTGCTTATTTTTTTTATAAGGTGGAAAGAATGAGTGTGAATAAAAACAGGTTTCTACATATACATTACCATATGTAAAATAAATAGCCAGTGGGAATTTGCTGTGTGACCAGGGAACTCAAACCAGGGCTCTGTAACAACCTAGAAGAGTGAGATGGGGAGGCAGGTGGGAGGGAGGGTCAAGAAAAAGGGGACATAGGTGTACCTACGGCTGATTCATGTTGATGTTTGGCAGAAACCAGCACAATATTGTAGAGCAGTTATCCTTCAATTAAAAATAATATGGGGTGGGAGGTGGAGGGGGGGTTCAGGATTGGGAACTCATGTACACCCAAGACGGATTCATGTCAATGCATGGCAAAACCAATACAGTAATGTAAAGTAAAATAAAGTAAAAATAAAAATAAAAAAAAAACATTTAAAAAAATAAATTTAATTATTGAGAGAGAGAGGGAAAAATTAAGTTTCTAGGTTCAATGATGGGAAATTAAAGAAGATCCAGTATGAAGACTTCTAATTTCTGGGCAAGTGAGAAGAGGAGAGGCGGTATGAGTGCCAGAGATCAGAGGAAAGTGCCCCAAACTAACCTGCTGCCCGGAAATCCGGCCTGCATACCTTCTGTCATGGGGACTGCCTTTCCCCTCTATCCCAGGGATTCTATGTGGACAGGCAAAGCCAGCTTGCCTCCCCCCAGGGCAAGTAATCAGAGGCATTTTACTTATTCTACTTCAACAATGGATAGGCCTGACACATCAAGGACCCCTGAGCAACCACCCAGTCAATAATACCAAAGCCAGAGAGTTGCATGTGAATGTGGAATGCACCAGATATACAATTAGGAAATAGCTTTTGCATTCTGCAAGAATCTGGCCTCTTTGCAGTTAGTCCTTAGTTTCTTGAAGTTCTGAGATTTTATTGTATCCTTAGGGTGATCAACTGTGTTTCCTTAATGTGTGCAATTGCAGACATCCGTTCGTCGGGGCAGACGAGCTAACCTGTCACTGGGTGATGGATGTTTTCCTATTGCTCTGCTGAAGAGCATTAAGTTAAGCCTTCACTCCAGCTCCACAGATAGCTGAGACAACAGATGGCCTTTTTTTTTGCAATTCTAAAGAACTGCTGCCATAGGAGGTCAGAAGAGCAGCTTCTATATGTTGATGGCTTAAAATATACTTGGTAAATAAAGAACTATTATTGTTATACATGCCAAAGAATATAGAGGCCGATGAAGGTGGGGTTGGAAGAAAGGAGGGAAAACTTGGTCCAGTTGTTTTCCTGACCTTGCAGGATGCAGTAAATTTAGGCTATGGGAAAGATGGAAGAAATCAGAGGAGTTTTGAAGAAGTCAAGTTCTATCTATAATACTTGCAGATGTTCAGTATCTTTTCTGAGGACACAAAAGTCCTAAGTACAACTAGAAGACAGACAACACAAATCCAACGTCCAGAATGATTGGTATGCTTCAGTGAATATTTTAATATTCCATTCATTAAAAATACTTACAATCAAACCTTGGAACCTGTGCATTTTTAAAATGATAGTCTGAAGACATGAACAAGCTTGATATCATTTATCCTGGTTTCTGGAATTTCTATGACCAGGGAGGACTTTAAATTATCATGAAACAAAAATTGCTTCCCCTTCAATATATGTCTACTGCTTTTCTGACCATTTCTGGGATTCCAACATTTATCACAGTAAGAAATGTTCAGCTTCACATAAGATTAGATTCTTTGATGAACTCAAGAGGTTATTCCGGCTTCCCTGGTGGCTCAGATGGTAAAGAATCTGCCTGCAATATAGGAGACCCAGGTTCAATCCCTGGGTTGGGAAGATCCCCTGGAGACTGGAATGGCAACACACTTCAGTATTCTTGCCTGGAGAATCCCCATGGACAAAAAAGCCTGGTCTGCTACTTTCTTTGATGAACTCATGGGATTATTAGCAGTGAATCTACTACCTGAAAATCATCTTTGTTCAGAGCTATCAACCCCACAAAAGAAAATCAAAGGTCTCATTGGAAGGATGCAATTTATATTGCATGTTAAAAACTTACTGCCATCTGAACACTGCAGTTTAGGGGCTTCTTGGATGGAATGTCACAGGAATATCTCATTTGGTCTGAAGCAAAATGCGCCTACTAATTGAATGGGATTGATATTTGTAATGGTCTCACAAAAAACAGTGTGACTACATGGTTACATGTATTAGACATTAAAAAGTCTGCTTCTAACAGAAATGCTTTCTATCACATGGAGTAGAGCATCTGCTGATTCTAAGGGCAAGAAATGCAAACTCTGTAATATCTGCAGATCGTCCAGGCACACCACCCCTACTCAGGTGGCAGAGGATTATTCTACAGTCTGCTCACAGATCAAGGATGCAAAGTGTAAATGCTTTCAGCAGATGCTTGGAATCTTTAAGGCATATGTTGTTAATGCTTCTTTAAAAGAAATTGCCAAAACTGCTGTACTAGTTCAAGTCGTCTGGCATTTGGGAACCTCAGTTACTTTTTTCATGTGAAAGTAAAACCAAGAGTTCAGTCATAAAAAGACAGTCCAGGGCAGTGTGGTTGGCAGTTTATGCAATAGAACTTTAATTTCCTTAACATGAATGCAAGGTGAGGATAATGATTTGTGGGTGACACAGAGGAACAAAAGCTCAATGGCAAACAAACACATCATAGTGTTTTTCAATGAAGAATTTAGCCTTCAGAGTACAACACCCTCATAGCAGCAATGCTGCTGGAAAGATAAAGTGAATGCGCTCTTTGACTTTATGCCTAGAATGTGCTAGGCACTGTGATTGGCACTGGGGATACATAAAACCTCATAGAGCCAGAACCCCCTGCCCCAGACCCCACCAAATTATTCCCACTATTATAGCCTGGATGTAGTAAATTGCAATATATACCCCTAATGTAATCCCCAAAGAATTTGAGTTTCGTAAGAGGAAACCATAGTCATTTCATCTAGATTTTGTTATTATGTTCGTTCAACCGAAATCTAGAGATAGACCTTTTGCTCTAGGGAAACAGAAAGATTCGAATATCTGATTTAATGAGACATATCAGTTCAAGTTTTTTAGTTATAATGAACAGAACGAGCTTCTGAGTAGAGAAGTGAATTTAATGGAAAGGTTTGGGGATGTTCAGTGGACTAAAGAAACTTTTAAATAGGGCTCAAAAAGGACATGAACCAGGACAGTTTCAGCAGGAAGAAATGGAGCACCTGGGCAGGATACTTTCCTGGATGGATTTTTTTTTTTGTCCAACACTTTTAATACTTACTGGTAAAGCTGAGTAAGGAGCACATTTTTAACATTGAAATTTTTAATGATTCATCACTATCATTTTTTTATTTTATAGGTTATGTATGTGATGTTGCATCTATCTAAATATCTTTGCCTATGTTTTATACTTTTATAGTTTTAGGCTTACATTTAAATTTATGATCTATAAGTTAATTAATTTGAGAATCTTGTTTTCATATGGTTCTAGGTAAGGATCCAAGTTTTTATTTCCAGCATCATTTGCTGAAAAGACAAATCTTCCTCCACTGAATTGCCTTCACGCCTATATTGGATATTACTTGTCCACATGTGTTTTGTCCATATATCCATCAGTTGTTATATATTTGGACCTATTTCTGCATTCTCTGATCTGTTTCATTGACCTACTTGTCTATATGTACAAAAATGTCACAATGTCATCATTACAAGTCTATATAAAGTCTTTATAGTAAGTCTTTATAATAAGGTAATATAAACCCTCTGACATTCTTTTTCAAAGATGTTTTGTGCTTTCAATGTTTTTTGCAATCTTGTATGAATTTTAGCATTGGTTTTCTAGCTTCTATCAATAGAAAAAAAGCTTGCTAAGATTTTTACTGGTATTGCATTGAATCTGCAGATAAATTTAGGGAGAATCATCATATTGAACCTTTAAGGCCTATGAATAAGTTATATCTCTCCAATTATTTAGGTCAAAGTTCATTTCGCTCAGAAATATTTTGTAGGTTTTAGTGTACAAGCCTTGCCAATTTTTTGTCAGATTTATCCCTAAGAATTTTACATATTTAGTGCTATTCCACATAGTGTTTTAAAATTTCTATTTCTGGTTGTTAATAGAAAAATATAGAAGTACAACTGATTTTGATATCAGTCTTTTATCCTTCAAACTTACTAAATTTGAAGTTCTAGTGTTTTTGCATATTTTATCAGATTTTCTACATAGACGATCATGCATTCTGAAATAGAAATAACTTTACTTTTTCCTTTCCAAAATAGACTTTTTTTTTGTTACCTTAATTCTCTGTCTAAACCTCTAGTACAGTTTTGAACAGGAGTGTGAGAAGACACATCTTTTTATTCTTCTGAACTTAGGGAGAAACCATTTAGTATTTCATCATTCAGTATTATATAATGGCTGTAGGTTTTTCTTAGATGTCATTTATCAGAGTGAGCAGAAGTTCTCTCTATTCCTAGTTTGCTGAAAGTTTTCATCAGGAATGGATGCTGGATTTTGTCAAATGCTATCTCTGCATATATTCAGATGATATGGGTTTTCTTTTTCAGTGTGTTAATTTGATGAGTTATACCAGTTGATTTTTAATAGTAAGCCAGACTTGCATTCTTGGAATGAACCTCACTTGATCATAATGTACCTTGCTGCCTTTCATGTATGCTTGGATTTGATTTTCTAAAATTTGGTTTCAAATTTTTGTATGTATGTTCATATGGAATCCTGACCTATAGTTTTCTTATTTCATTAATGTCTTTGTTTGGTTTTGGTATTAAGGTAATAGTGGGCTCACAGAATAAAATGGGAAGTTATTTCCATCTCTTCAATTTTCAGGAAGAGTTTTTGTAGAATTAGTATCATTTATTCCCTAAATATTTGGTGGAGTTAATTAGTGATACCATTTAAATCTGGAATGCTCTTTACAAGAAGGTTTTTAACTACAAATTCAACTTTTTAAATATATATAACGCTAAGCAAGCTGTATATTTCTTCCTTTGTGAACTTTGATAATTTGTATCATTCAAGGAATTTATCCATTTCATCTATGTTGTTGATATTGACATAGAGTTGTTGGAAAAATTCCCATATCATCCATATTTGTACTATGCTTCCATTTCTCCTTTATGATATTGTTTTTATTTATTTTACTTATACATATGCCATGAACCCCATAGCACATTACCTTAATTTTTGTTTAATCATAAAATATTTTTAAGAAATTTAATAATAAAAATAAATCATATATTTTCTCATAATTTCCATGTATGGTTCTCTTCATTGTTTTAGTAAATCCAAATTTTCATCTGGTAACATTTTCCTTCTGCTTGAAGACCTTGCTTTAACATTTCTTATCCTGAGGAGCTGCTGGGGATAAATTCCTTCAGCTTTTGTGTGATTGAAAAAGTCTTTTTCTCCCCTCCCCCATCATTCCTCCCTCTTGGCAGTCACAAGTCTGTTCTCTGTGTTTGTGAGTCTGGTTTTGTTTCATAGATGTGTTCATTTGTGTCATATTTTAGACTCCACACGTTAAGTGATATCATATGGTATTTGTCTTTCTCTTTCTGACTTACTTTGCTCAGTACAATCACCTCTAGTTGTATCCATGTTGCAGCAAATGGCATTATTTTGTTCTTCTTATGGCTGAGTAGTATTCCACTGTATATGAGTACCACATCGTCTTTATCCATTCATCTGTTGATGGACATTTAGGTTGCTTCCATGTCTTGGCCGTTATAAGTAGTGCTGCTATGAAGATAGAGGTGCATGTATCTTTTCAAATTGTATTTTTTATCTGGATATATGCCAAGGAGTGGGATTCCTAGGTCATATGGCAACTTGATCTTTTGTTTTTTGAGGAACCTCCATACTGTTTTCCATAGTGGTTGCACCAATATACGTTCTCACCAATAGTGTAAGAGGGTTTAGTTATTTCTCCTTCAGTATTTTGAAGATGTTTCTCTATTGTCATCTTGCTTGTAATGTGTCAGATAACTTGCTATCTTTCTCATTTTTGTTCTTCTGTGTGTAATATGTAGTTTTACTGGAGGTGTTTTTAAGATTTTTCTACCTATCATTGCTTTTGAGAAATTTGATTACCATATGTCTTGGTATAGTTTTCTTTTTTAATTTATTTATAGTTGGAGGATAATTGCTTTACAATATTGTTACCAATACAATTGGTAACAAATTACAATACAACAGTACAGTATAATACAACAACAATTACAATACAAACCAATTACAGCATTGGTTTCTACCATACATCAGCACGAATCAGCCATAGGTATACACATGTCCCCTCCCTCCTGAACCTCCCTCCACCTCCCACCCCATCCCACCCCCTATGTTGTCACACAGCACTAGATTTGAGCTCCCTGCATCAATACAGCAAATTCCCAGTGGCTGTCTATTTTACGTGTGGTAATGTATATGTTTCAATGCTACTCTCTCGATTCATCTCACCCTGTCCTTTCCCTGGGAAATGGTGAAGGACAGGGGAGCCTGGCATGCTGCAGTACATGGGGTCGCAAACAGCCGGACACCACTGAGCGACTGAACAACAGCAACACCTTCCCTTATTGTGTGTTTTCTTTATGTTTCTTGTGCTTGAAGTTCATTGGGATTCTCAGATATGTAGTTTTCAGATGTCATCAGATTTGGAATTTTCCAGTCATTTCTTCAACTATATTTTTTCTCTCACCAACCTCTCATTTGGGGACTCATGTTACAGTATATTAGGATGTTAAAAGTTGTCTCAAAGCTACTGAAGCTCATCATTTTCATTTTGCATTTCATCGCATATTGCTTCTATTGCTATGTTTACAAATTCACTAATTTTTTCATCTGTAATGTCTAATCTACTATTAATTCCGTCCAGTGAATTTTTTAATCTCAGACATTGTAGCTTTTAGCTTGAGTTATTTGATTTTTTGTATTTGTTTTTCATATGTTCTACATCTCTATTTCGAGCTTTCAGAATATAGCTAAAGTTATTCTTTTCATGTCTGTTTCAGTTCTATGTAGGTTTTCATTGATTGATTATTCTCCTTATTATTGGTTACATTTTTCTGCTTAAGATAGTCTGTTATTCTTTTATTGGATGCCAGACATTGTGAATTTTACTTTGCTGGCTCCTGAATATTTCTGTATACCTATAAATATTCTTATGCTTTGTTCTGATATGCAGTTGAGTTTCTTGGAGAAATTTTGATCCTATTGGGCCTTGCTTTTTAAGACGTGTTACCTAGACTAGCACTGCATTTAGTCTTGGTAATGTGTCCCTTAGTACTGAGGCAAGACTCTTCTAAATACTCTATACCCAATACCTCATGAATTATGACATTTTACAGTCAGGCTAGTGGGAACAGACACTATTGCTGGTCCTTTGTGAGTGCTGAATGCTGTGCTTAGTTGCTTAATCATGTCAGACTCTTTGTGACCCCATGAACTGTAGCCCGCCAGGCTCTCTATCCATGGGATTTTCCTGGCAGGAATACTAGAGTGGGTTGCCAGGCCCTCTTCCAGGGGATCTTCCCAACCCAAGAATCGAACCCGTCTCCCACATTGCAGGTGGATTCTTTACTTTCTGAGCCACCAGGGAAGCCCAAGAATACCAGAATAGGTAGCCTATCCCTTCTTCAGGGGATCTTCCCGACCCAGGAATCGAACCAGTGTCTCCTGCATTGCAGGCAGATTCTTTACTGGCTAAGCTACCAGGGAAGCCCAAGTGTTGAATACTGTTTTGTTAATGTTTTCTCCAACCTTGGACAGTTTTCTCATATACATAAGCCGATCAGTCTCTGCTAAATGGTCAAAAGGAACCCTCTGCACATCTTCAGAATTCTGTATGCATCTTTCTCCTCTGACCCAGGTACTTTGTCCTACAAATACAAGTTGCCTTGGCAGTTGTTTAAGGTAAGAAGGTAAATTTGATCCATGTTATTCCATCTTGGTCACAAATAGAAGTCAATGATTTATTTTTAAATTACTTCAAACATACAGAAAAATTTCAAGACATGTATAGGGAACTCCCACATTCTCTTTACTCAGAGTTCCAAATTATTAATATTTTATCACCTTTATTCCACCTCTCTCTTTACATGCACATATATATAATTTTATCATTATTCTTTTTTAAACCATTTAAGCAGTAACTGCAGAGCTGATGATTCGTCACTCTCACTTCCCCCAATTTCTATCTTTCCAAAAGAGAAACAGTCTTCTACACAACCAAAGTACAACCAAGCTCAGAAAGCAATATCAGTCAATACAATACTATCAATACAAAACAATCAATACCACCATCCAGTTCATAGAACACTCTTAAGTTTTTCTAACTGTACCAGTAACATCTCTTTTTTTATGGTCCGGTAGCCAAACCAAGATCATTTAATTGTCATAGATTTCCAATATCACTCAATCTGGAGTAGTTTTCTGGTTTTTTTTTTGTTGTTGTTGTTTTGTTTTTTAGTCTTTCCATCTTTTCAGTCTGTAGGTATTTCTCTACCTAAGTTTGTCTCACGTTCAGAATCAGGTCATGTTTTCTTTACAGGAAAATGATATGATATTATGTTTTCTTGAGATTTCTCAGTTAAGTTCAGTCACTCAGTCGTGTCCCACTCTTTGCCACCTCAGAGACTGCAACACGCCAGGCTTCCCTGTCCATCACCAACTCCCAGAGCTTGCTCAAACTCATGTCCATCGAGTTGGTAATGCCATCCAACCATCTCATCCTCTGTCATCCCCTTCTCCTGCAATTAATCTTTCCAAGCATCTTCTCAGGAAACATAAAATTCACCATTTTCTCACTTGTAAGTGATCAGCATATTGTGGGAAAATATTTTGAGACTGCACCAATATTTAATTCTTAATCAAAATTTCACCCACCAGCCTTGCCCCCTATGGGTGACTCATGCTGAATCCATAGAACCTGGCCTTAACATGTAATTCATTTGGTTTTCCAAAGGCATCAGCTACCCCAACAGAAGTTCAGATATTCCAGCAGTAACAGTTCTAATCTCTGTTGAAAACCAATATCAAAAGGGAAACCATACCTACCTTAGAGAAGTAGTTCTATTCATTGAACAATCTATCCATCCAACTACCAATCAATATATCACCCATTCATTGTCTTGAATGGTTATTGATGGTACTTTTACACAGTGCCAGGCTGTGGATATAAACAACAACAAAAGTCCCAAACCATAAGACACAGTGCTTACATCTGATAAGTTCCTGGTTTTCATAGGAAAATAACATCAACAAATAATTACAATTCAGTGTGATTTAATACAAAATAATACTTAGTATTATTCCCTTGTGGCTCAGTGATAAGGAATATGCCTGCCAATGCAGGAGATGTTGATTCAATCTCTGGGTTGGGAAGATTCCCTGGAGGAGGAAATGACAACCCATTCCAGTATTCTTGCCAGAAAATCCCGTGGACAGAGGATCCTGGTGGGTTATAGTCCATGGGGTTGCAAAAGAGTCAGAGATGACTGAGCAACTGAGTACGCATGCAGGTATAAAATACGTGGACTACCAAAGGAACATAAGCAGTATTCGCATATAAGAGGTTTCCTAGAGAGGTAATATTGGTCCTTTAAGGTGAATAGGCTATGGCACCCCACTCCAGTACGCTTGTCTGGAAAATCCCATGGACAGAGGAGCCTGGTAGGCTCCTCTTAGCAGCAGCAGCATCAAGGTGAATAGGAGCTTGGAAAATATTTGATAAGAATGAAAGTAGAATGTTCCAGTTAGAAGAAACAGCATGTGATAATGTAGGGTATAAAAGCATGAAGTACAAAGAACTACTTCTAGTAGTTCAATGTGTAGGGGAGGGGAGGGTCTGAGAGGGAAGGGGGGTTGGGCAGGAAAAATTGAGGTGGGGCCAGCTCGGTACAGAGCCACACTTTTTTGGTCTTGCTAAGGAGAAGGGAATGGCACCCCACTCCAGTACTCTTGCCTGGAAAATCCCATGGACAGAGGAGCCTGGTAGGCCGTTGCCCATGGGGTCGCAAAGAGTTGGACACGACTGAGCGACTTCACTCTCCCTTTTCACTTTCCTGCATTGGAGAAGGAAACGACAATGCACTCCAGTGTTCTTGCCTGGAGAATCCCAGGGACGGGGCAGCCTGGTGGCCTGCCATCTCGGGTCGCACAGAGTCGGACACGACTAAAGTGACTTAGCAGCAGCAGCAGCAGCAGCTATAAGTCAGAGGAAGCTACTGAATGCTTTCAAATAGAGTGAAATAATCAGATTTGTGTTCAGAAAGATTACTCTGGGACTCGTGGATGATGTCTTGAAAAGAGTGCAGGCTGAAAGGGTAATCCAGACACTAAGTTGCTCCAAAGTGAATTGTTAGGTTATAGTAGCCAATAAGACTTGTCAAAGTGTCTCATTCTTGTACACATTTATCACTCCATATTCGGTTGCGGGAGTTGTGGGGAATATGATTGCTTGGCACTTGACATCTATTCCATTCACCTTTCAGTGTAGTGGCTTTCAAACTTCTTTTTAAACTCAACCCCCCGTGAGAAAATATTTTACTTTGCAATCCATACATATGTGTGCGTGGCACAAAACAGAAACTACCCTAGGTTGATGCTCTCTGAAAATGTTATTCTGCTCTATTTTATTTTTTTCAGTGCTTTCATGATTCACTAACGATGAGTGCTGATCCCCAAAGTGAAAGCCATTGCCGTATAACAATGCTGGAAAGCGAACGACTACATTTTCCCATTCACTTCAGCTGAAGTTCCAGGTGTTCTCAGTTCTGCAAACCCAATGTCCTCATGTTGCTTTTGCTATTTCTGCTGCCAAGCCTGCCGTGGAAGTGTTTGGTCTTTCTTGGCAATGCCAGCAGAGGTTTAGTCACTAGCACAGGTGCCTTTCATAGGTATTATTTGAAGGGAAAAAAAGAGTTATCAATTTTTGCTGGTGAAGTTTGTATCAGGCATAGCATGGTTCTGGGATCTGCAGCATTCATGACTTTATAAGCATAAGTAAGTAAGTGTCAATCATTCAGTCATGTCAAACTCTTTGCGACCCCACAGACTGTAGCCCACCAGGCTGCTCTGTCCATGGGATTCTGCAGGCAAGAATACTGAAGTGAGTAGTCCTTCCTTTCTCCAGGGATCAAACTTGAATCTCCTACTTGCAGGCATATTCTTTACCATCTGAGCCACAAGGGAATCCCTTTATAAGCATGGACCCTTCTTAATCAGGACAATTTCTGATTGCAGTGGCTTCAAGGTCAAGGCAGTGATGACGCAGGGCTGGAGGCTGAGAAGTTTTGAGTGGTAGGAGCTGCTTGGGTGCCCAGTACTGTGTATGACTGGGGAGAGGGGAGGGCGGTTCCTAAAAGGCCCCCCTAGAGACTGTTTTGTCTGCCCATCAAGTGATCTACATGCTGCATAAAATCTGCAGTAAATCTCTGCCTAGATAGGATTCTATTCTCTGCAACAGAACTCTGGACACAGTCTCGCTGAGGTACTAGTGAAGTTCTAAGTCATGGAGACTTAGGACTTGCCTAAATCTTCACCTGTCAAACTTAATCTGGATCCAGCCACAAAAATGAATGAAGGACAACTACATCTAGCAGCATGGGCCAATCAGAAACATAAAGTTGAATAAAAATAGCAAAACACACAAGCCTATAGTTCTGTTTATACAAAATTTAGAAAATAGGCAACTTAAACCACAATGCTTAGAGATCTGTATTTAAGGAATAGATCTATAGAAAAACATGTGTTTACCACAAAAATCAGATTGTTAGGTAATCAGTAAGGGTCATGGAGAGACTTCTGAGGTGCTGGCTATGTCCTATTTTTTACCTAAATGGTGATTTTGCATGTATTTGACTTATGCACCTTTTGGTATGTAAATTATATTTGACATTCTCTCACACTCATAAAAATTGCAACAATAGCAAAGATTTTCATTGTAATTCATGCAATTTATGGTCATCCAGTCCATTCATACAATTTATGATCATCCAGTCCATCTACTCATCTGATGCTTGAATGTCCCCACAGCCTTTTCTATCCTCTGACTGACCCCTTCTGAAGAACTGGAGTCACGCAGCTGTCACTCATGAGAGAGGTAACACACTCAGGCAAATAACAGGCGAGCCTCTTAGCTTTATTGTCATGTTCCTGTGACTGTCCACTATTGTTCCTCAATTCCCAACTGCCAAGTCACTGAAGACCATATTTAAAGACTGCCAGAGGATCCTCAAAACTAACGCTGAATCTTAACACCCTCAGGATGCAACTTCCCTCTCTCTGACCTTTGGGTAACGTAGCTTGTTTTATTGTAAGAACCAAGGCAGCAATGATCAATGTCATAGCGAAAAAGAGACACATTACATATGGGGTACCTTAAAGTATGAGTTGCTTTCTTTCTCAAATGGGCTGTTAAGTTTTGGGAAGGAGGATTGGGAGAGCAGAAATGAGAGGTGAGACTGGAAAGAAAACTCCCCTGTAGCCTTATTTTATATTTTCTGGGTTTACAAGATGAACTGGTGAGTTGAGTAGGTACAAGACAAGTGTCTTCGATTGAAATGACCATTCATTGAAGGAAAAGTCATAATATGAAGGTTTCCACTTCTCCAGTCTTCAAAGAGAGATACAGTATTTCTGGGATGGGGGGTGGGGGACTAATGTCAGGATTAAATGTTAATACCTGAAATCTTTTTCATCAAAAGATGCTATGTTGACTTCAAAGAATACACATGGCTTACAAGTTGAACTTCCTGTTTTTAAAGAAACATGCCCTTTGCAGAAAACTTTTCCAAAAGTTTTTCACCTTTTCCTGGTGCTTCCTAACACTTTAAAGATGTTTCAGCTAATATGAGATTTCCAAACAAATGGGCATGATACATAAGAATAATATGTCTTTTTGTTTGTCCAGTAAATATTTGTTGAATTAGGCACAGTGAACAAATGAAAAGAAATTATAAAAGAATAAATCACTATTACAAATTAGGTAGCTCTTTTTGATACAAAGTTACCTATTTTCACGAGGAAGACTTCTGAGACTTACAGGTAATGATTCTATTATGACAAAAATGTAGAGCTGCCTTTCTACTCTGTGCAGGCAAAGGAAAGTTGAAAAGTGAAGCCATTATCTGAATAATTCAGACAAGAAACTAACTATTGAGGGAAAGGAGGCCCTTTTTTTCCTGGCCCAAATTCATTTGAGCCATCCAATAACATGACCCACTAGAGTGGAATTTGGCATTCAAGAGGCTTGTCTTGGCTCATGTCCAGTGGGTTTGAGTTACTGAATTCTTTAAAGGACATTGTTCAAACATGGTCTCCCGTGTAACTGGGTTCTAAGGCATGAGCTGCAAGAACCTTGACCCTATCACAGACTCCAGAGTATTCATCCATTGGATCAAATTATGCAGAAAATCACTCTCATTCCAGTTCACCTTTCCAGGTTAGACAGAAGCAAAGCTGATTGCCCAAGATTTGCTCCACAATAGTTACACGTGAATACTTGAAATCTCTGCCTGAAAAGTGTGTTGATAAATATGATCCCCATTCCTAGATGGCATCAATAGAAGCAAATGGGCCAAAGGTGGCAGTTACTTGGCAATTCCCCACTCCCTACCCCTGCCTGCCACATTCTCAGTTCTTCAGAACGCATCTTTGATTACTGAAAGAATTGTGTTGATTTCATGAATGGTAGAAATCACAACAGTTGAGCTGCCTGCCCTTCCAACCTCCTTTCATGACTCTGATGTGCTCCCTAAACATTTAGTTAACAACTGGAAAAAAAAAAAAATATGAGGATGTCTCACCGAGAGTGACTATGTTGCAGAAACAGCAACTGTGACCTTTTGCTTGCTTTCCTTTGCTGGCCATGCCGGAGCAAGGCTTTTTGTAAGATGACCTGGGGTTGGGCATTCTGCCCATGCGCACACCTGGCAGCTTGAATACTCCTATCCTTGGGAACTTGGATACATGCTGAGTTCCCATTTTCTTTGACTGCAAAACAGACAAGGACCAGCTGGTTGATGCTGACACGGCTCACATGACTGGCGGGAACACTACTAAAGTGTTCGGTGTTTGCTCTCTATTTATCAATGGGGAGATATTTCTCTGAGAAAAGCATATCTTTTGTCTTCTGATGGAAAGTTTGTCCTTCCAATGGAGAATGATCTAGAAAGCAAACAAATTGATCATTCATTTCCCATGTATGAGTCCTATGTGTAAGTTTTCATTTTAAAGGTTTGAATCCAAATATAAGAAATGAATTATGGCCCTAGAAATACCAGATACTTAACTTCTTTCCCATAGCAATATGATTTTTAATAGCTGAATATGCCATCTCTCCTTGAACAGGTTGCTTTTATCAGCAGTTTAAAGAATCGGTTATTGTTATAAATCTAGTAATTATTTGAAGATAATATCACCCTGGAAATAATTTTTAACATCCTCAGTCTCAAGGTATAAAATAATGCATTGCTGGGTTTAGTATGTTCTTATAGGCAAAGTGCTTTCCTATGTGGCTACATGGACCTCGCTTGAGCCTGCAGACTCTGGGAGACAGAAAAGTGGAAAATCAGACACTAATAAAGTATAGAGAAGGGTCTTCTGATTTTCTAACATTATGTGGGATAACATAAAAAATGTAATTTTTTTATATCTCAACCTAAAATTAAAAACTCCCAAGTGCTCCTTCTGCTCCTCTTCTTTTTCTTCCTCTCTGCCTCCTTCTCTTCTCTTTTCTTATTCTTTTTGGTTTTGTTAGATTGAATGTCAGGAGATCTTTGAATTATTCATGTTACTCTGGTTAATGCTGGATTCATATTCATCCAGAGAAGCTTATTTTTGCTTAAGTTTTCCAACCATGAAACTAATAGAGCATAATGGAAATGTAACTGATACTTAGCTATTGTCCTGGAAATAGGTCCCATTACAATTATATGTAAGAAATATTTTAAAATAACTGTAAAACAGGAGGAATATTTATGCTCTTCTGAAGATGAATAGACTTATTTATAGGTGGAGAGACATTCCATAAGATAAGCTAAAATTAATCATATTGCTGAAGTTTTCAAAGAGGTCAGAGTCCAAATTAAATATAGAAGGGCAAACCGGTTTCTTCCTCTTGCGTATTTTAATGAAGACTAGAGAGGCTGGAGAAATATTTATATTCTTTTATTCATATTTTTAGGATTGCCTCATGTCTCGATTTTTTTTCCCAGATCTTTCATTTAAGTGACGGTACTTCAAAGTGAATATGGGTATTCTCAACTCCTCATATCTTAAAAAAGAAAAAAAAACAGAAAGAATTAATGGGACTGGAAATTTTAAAACAACAGATGTACTAAAAGTGTGATTAGTGCCTGAGTTAGACATACGGGGGAGTGCCACCACTTTCTGTAGCTTTGGCTGAGCGCTGATTTATCATAGAGGAACTGGAGCCCCAGAGTCACGCTGAGACCATCTCTAGGAAATGACTGCTGATTTTCCTTGGAGTGCAAGAGATAAGGAGCTGTTTCTCTCTAAACATAGCTCTCTGACTGCTTTGTGGTTAACTAGATGCACTGCTAAGAATTGTGGGTAATTCATTGAAGGATGAATATTGAAACGTGCTGTGTGGTGAGGGAGGAAATCTTGCTCCCAAACCCTGGCTGCATTACTCTGAAGGAGCACAGAAGTAGAGAGGGACCAGCTCTCTACATCCTCCACTAAGGAGCCAACATACGTAAGCTGAACTCCAGAATCCAAGGTCAGAAAGAGACTCCCAATAATACCACTTGGGCTAAAGTGACATTTCTTCCATCTGGCCTCAGTTTTTTTTTTTTTTTTTTTTTGGTCCTCCACAGAGCTACATACTTCAGTCATGACGCCTTAAGCAAGAAAACAACTTCTTCAGACAGTGGCTGAGATAAGAAAGACAAGGCAAAGCTTAGTCCCGAGTACAATGGTGTGCATGTTGATATCACTGAGTTATGAACTATTTCCTTTTAATCCAGTTTCAAAAGATAACTTCCTCCATATGCAATTAATTCCACATATAACTACAAGGAACTGCATATTTTCGAACAGTTGTGTCATCATTATGAATGTTTAAACAATCTCTGTGGTCTCTTTCCCACAAACTGATTTAACATGTATATAAAGAGGCTTTTGAAATGAGCACTTTACATTTGCTTCTCAAACTTCAGCGTCTGTTTTTAGTAAATATTGAAGATGAAACTTCCCCCATTCATGCCTGGAGCACTGGCCAATTGCAACTCAGGAATGCAGTTCTTGGGCTTTTCATGAATAAAATTCTCTGGTTGTGAACCTAGTCTTTCTCAGGCCGTGTCAACAGGACCAAAACTGAATGGATGTGGAATAAAGCACTCATGGCAGTTGGCTGAGCTGGCCACAGATTGTCTTAATTAATATCAAGAGAGCATGAGCCACACAGACCTGTTCAGTCCTGACTCTGTGCTATAGATGGGGGACCGTGTATCCCAAGGTGTGTCCATAGTGGTCCCAGTTCACTCTTAATGCTCCAGTGTAACTATAAATAGTGGCCCTTTCAAAAATGTCCCAGTTTGGGACATTCCTAGTGGTCCAGTGGTTGGGAATCCGCCTGCCAGTGCAGGGAAGATGCGTTTGATCCCTGGTGTGGGAAGATCCCAGATGCTGCAGGGCAACTAAGCCCTGCGTGGGCCACAACTGAAGCCTGAACACCTTAGAGCCTGTGTTCCAAGAGAGAAGACACCGCAATGAGAAGTCTGCACATCGCAACTAGAGGGTAACCCCTTCTCATTGCAACTAGAGAAAGTCTGCACACAGCAACAAAGACATTAAAAGAATGTCCAAGTTTAAGCTAGAATGTATATGATCATCCTACTATTGGAAACACCCACTTTAGGTCTCTGCATTCTTGCTTTTCATGAGTGTAGCAATACGTGCTGGGGTTTCCCAGGAGCTGGTGGTAAAGAATCTACCTGCCAATGAGGAGATACAAGAGACGTAGGCTCTATCCCTGGGTCAGGAAGATCCCCTGGAGTAGGAAATGGCAACCTCCTCCAGCATTCTTGCTTGGGAAATTCCATAAACAGAGGAACCTGGTGGCCTGCAGTCCACAGGGCCACAGAGTTGGACATGACTGAGTGACTAAGCACAATATGTGTTGTGTCCTAGAGATCCATTTTATTGGCCAAAATCATCAAAATTGATCATGAAAATTACGTAGAGTTAAATACAACTATACATGTAACGATAATTTATTGACAGATTAAGGTGTCATTTTTCTCCCCACATATTTGTTTTGTCTTTTCTCATTTCAAGTAGGACCCAGTCCCTTGTGTGCTTCCTTGCCTCAGGGATTCTTGCAGGATGGAAGACAGAAGCCCCTGAAAAGTCTGCGGTTCTTACTATTTTTTTGTAAATGCCTACAGTCCTTGAGAAAATAACATGTCCTCCAGACTCTAAGAAAGAGGAATGAACACTGGATGGCAGACAGTCAGAGACAGAAGTTCTTCTTAAGGTGGTAGAGGGAAGCAGGACGGCTGTGCTGAGAAGGTGAGCAGAGGAGGTAGTGACTTAAACCCGCAGCAGGATCAGCTATGTCATTCGGAGGATCCTATGCAAAATGAAAATGGCGGTCCTTGTCCAACTATCAAGATGGCAACCACAGAGCATTAAAACAAACTCAGGGCTCTTCTGAGTTCAGGGCCCTGTGAAATGACACAGCCACGTGGCCACCATGCAGCTAGCCCTGCCCAGAGGAGATGACGTCTTGATGTGCCTGGAGGGAGGTACCTGCTGCAAAGCCTGCTACTCACAAATGGCACCACCAAAACCCAGGGCCCCAGTGTGAGCACCACAGGGTGATGCCAGTGATACCTTAAAAGACTGGAGATCAGAGGCTCTTCCTCAATTGTCTTCTCTGAAAGTAAACCCTCTGGTTTCTGGTGTGACTCTTGAAAGGAGATGGGGTATCGGACAAGGATGAGATGGACATTCTTGCCGTCTTAGAAGAACCATGGCAGTTGAAAGTCAGAAAACTAACCTGATTTAAAGAAAAAAAGAAATGGATACGTTTTGCACACGTCAGTTTGTGTACTAAAATTTATTTTACATATGCTTTTACAAATATTTAAGTTTATAAAACCAAATGTTTAATATAAGATCCACATTGTAAATATTTGTTTGAAAGTTTTTTCTGCATGGACTAGAATGACTGGGCTTCTTAAAATATAAGTCCATAAAGTGGAGGAAGATGCCTACTTTCTTGGTGAACCTCCCTGAAATACCCACAGACTTCTTTCACCACAGCAAGGACCTTTGATCTACATTTAAAATTCAGATTGTTTGTCTCAGACATTTTCCTTATCTGTTTCGTGAGCAAAAATGCTCTGAGGGTCACTGAAGGGTAGTTTCTATGGAATGAGAAGTTCATGGTTTGTGTTCAGATAGCATATGTGCACATCTTATTTATGGCAGTAAATTTTTTTTTCTAAAAAGTGTGATTCTCTGTAATAGTGTGTGATATTTGAGCAAGTTACTTACTCTGCTGTCCTTATCTGTAAAATGAAAATCATACTCACCTCTTGGGATGTTGTCAGGACTCAAGTTAGATGACAGAGCCAGCACCCAGCACAAATGAAATGCTAAATGGTTGCTGAATCTTGGACATGACTCTGCCATGTTAATCACACAATAGTGACCCAGTTTCTAGTTTATGGGGTACATCAAACTTTTTCTTGTTGTTGTTGTTTTTCTGGTTGTTTTTCTGGTTGACAGAACTTCTATCCACCATGCTGCTACTGCTGCTAAGTCACTTCAGTCGTGTCCGACCCTGTGTGACCCCATAGACAGCCCACCAGGGCACCCTCCCCTCCCTGAGATTCTCCAGGCAAGAACGCTGGAGTGGGTTGCCATTTCCTTCTCCAATGCAGGAAAGTGAAAAGTGAAGGTGAAGTAGATCTGTCGTGTCCGACCCTTCGCGACCTGATGGACTGCAGCCTACCAGGCTCCTCCGTCCACGAGATTTTCCAGGCAAGAGTACTGGAGTGGGTTCCCATTGCCTTCTCCACCATGAAGTTCTGGAAATTTTTGTGTTTTAACATTAAGATAGTTGCCTTCTCCCCCAAAATACAAGTTAGCACCAATCTCCTCAGATGCCCGTGGACCACAGAATAAATTATTTCATGCCTCTGCCAGCTTCTTTTGGCCTTAGGCAGATATTGACTCATTGAGGATTAGAATCAAAAAGGACGAGAGATCATAGCCTTCAGTAGTGACTTACAAACTCCTGGGGGTACCCAAGGGGCTCTCAAGTACATGTGGTTCCCGACATCTCCTCCCTACTTGCCACAGGAAACTCCAAATGTATCTGTTTTATATATTGTCCATCTAAGTAAGAGTTTATTTAACAAAAGGGCACAGCTAAAAAAATAAATAAATAAAAAGACCCTTTGAAAATAGCAGATCTGGTCCAACCCCCGCAGTTTAGAGCTGATGGAATTTAGAACTAGAAGATTGTTTAACCAATATCACCCAGCCAGTTTGTGGTAGAGCCAGCTCCCAAGCCCATGCATTTTCCATTCTAGCAGGCTGCCTCTTAAGGAAAGATGGAGCTGACACCACAGATGTTGTAGGTTCAAGATTTACATCTTACAAATCAGATGTACCAAAACAGTAGCTTATTTGTTTTCTATAACTGATTTAATCTTACTCCGAAGCTCTCAGTTCTACAGATAGCAGAAATAAACTTGCTGAAAACAGCCTCTTCCCGGGTGAAAAAAAGAAGCGGTGCTGAATTCACACAGTTCAACCATTGAAATCCCCTATCAGAGCCAATTCTTTGCCTTCTAAGCTTCTCCCTCCTTCGTTCTCAAGATAGCATCTGGATGAAGGAGAAGTTTATGGGCCCTCACGGAGCCGAAGCAGGGATGTGTAACTCACAGGTTGTCTTTCTCTGTAGGCTCCTGATATTCTACAACTGAAGTATGAGTCCTCTCATTCCCTGGGCATCAGCCTCTTTGGGCATGTAACCTTCCTACATGTGCTGTGTAAGTGTTTGCAGCTGGTGTAATTTGCGGTCTGCTCTCTCCACATGGGGAATCTATGGTGATAGCTCCCAGGGAGTTAGGCCATCTCTCCCTGGGAAAATTCTAACCAGGGTACCAGTGCCATGGGAAGGCCATCATCCGAGAGGAACTGACTGCTGTTCATGGAAGTTTTTCTTTATCAGACACCTAAACAACTGAAAATTAACTAGAGTTTTGAATACCTTCTCTTAACTTTTTTGTTGAAGTAAAAAAATTTAAAGCAGACACAAAATTACTTTTAAACCTTGGTCTTCTTGTTAAAGACAGCAGGTAAAAACACATTAGCCATTCCTCTTCCTAAAAATCCAATGAAAACAATAAATGGAACAAAAATAGAAGGAAAAAAAAATCTTCCTATCATGAATGAAGCAAGGAAACAGCTACAATCCCAAACCACAAACTATGAAGAACACCTGCCAAATATTATGGGCATGGATGGAGCTGAAGGAGGCCCTTATGCTGACAAATGCCTCCTTGGATCTCAGACAGGATCTATATTTCTCTAAAATTAAGTGAGGCAGCCCTAAGAAGTCAAACCAATGATCCTTTGCTTAGAGAGAGGAAGTTAAAGATATGAATGAGAGGAGAAATGGGGATTGCCCTGAAGAGATACTGAGCTTTCGAGGCTACACATTTTTTGCTTCTTTGCACTCTTCTGAATTTTGAGACAAATTTTTATAAGTAGTTCTGACCAAAACAATAGCCATTCTAACAGTAAGTAAAAGCTAAAAACAAACAAACAAACAAAAAAACAATGCAACTGGTTATTGGCTTTGTGTGAAAGGGTTCATGGATAATTAACCGCTACCTCAGAGTTCTGCTTCAGGTATAGTCTTTATTATACTATTTTAATAGGTTATTGAGTGTAAAAAGATAAATCAGACCCAGAGTCTGGAAGAAGAGGGGAAAATAGAGTAAAGGCCACATTGTTCTGCATTCAAATACGGGCATAATTAGTAGGGTCTGTTTGAGCTGATTACCCCTGAGAAGTAAGCAGGAAGAGAAGGAGTGAGGACGCAAGAAACAATGGCAGGGGAGGAGGGAAGTTAGTATTAGATCCTGAATTAGCCAAAGTGGCCAAGTCTCTCTAGCCTTGAGAATGCTGAGGTTTTTAAGTTATTTACATTACTTTGAAAAAGACTTGGCTTCGCTCTGCCTTCCGCTACACCCACAGAGGTCTTGGTTTTTATTTACTTATTAGGTTGAGTCGGTTGATCGGTTGGGTAGATATTAAGGGAACCAAAGGAATGAGACAGCTCTTCCCTGTTGGAGAAGATCAGCAGAAGCAGAAGCTGTCAATCAGAGCTCATTAGGGAAACTACAAGCCCCTCCTACCTCCACCCCCAGCACATCCACTGCCTAGTTCAACTCTCCCCACAGCTGA
Source organism: Aepyceros melampus (assembly GCA_006408695.1). NCBI lineage: Eukaryota > Metazoa > Chordata > Mammalia > Artiodactyla > Bovidae > Aepyceros > Aepyceros melampus. The sequence continues at coordinate 235,566 of SJXQ01005848.1, forward strand.
AAAGGGGATTGAGCCACTTTCATATGTACCTCAACTGTCCTCTAAATTAACTATGCCATAAGATTTGGGTTAGAAAGGAAAAGGATGGGGCCACTTGATAGAGTCCAAGTAGGAGGGCACGATAAGAAAGCAGCCGAGAGGGGCAAACAGAACAGAGAGATCAACATGGTTTCTGTTCACAGGTGACTATTCCACGTCTGGAATGGCCACTTGTATCCTATCTACATGTGTGCATTGCTCAGGCACTTCTGTTGTGTCCGACTCTTTGAGACCTTGTGGACTATAGCTCGCCAGGCTCCTCTGTCCATGGGATTCTCCAGACAGGAAAACTGGAGTGGGTTGCCATGTCCTCCTCCAGAGCATCTTTCCAACCTGGGGACTGAACCCACATCTTCTGCATTGGCAGGCAATTCTTTTACCCACTGAGCCACCTGGAAATCCTCATCTTATCTACAACCCACCCTGAAAGAAAGTGAAAGTGAATTCGCTCAGTCGTGTCCGACTCTTTGTGACCCCATGGACTGTAGCCTATCAGGCTCCTCTGTCCATGGGATTGTCCAGGCAAGAGTGCTGGAGTGGATTGCCATTTCCTTCTCCAGGGGATCTTCCCGACCCAGGAATCGAACCCGGGTCTCCTGCATTGCAGGCAGATGCTTTACCATCTGAGCCACCAGGGAAGCCATTCTCATCAACTATGTGTTAAGCAAATCCAACAGATGGGAAAGAGGATAACACAATGATTCTTACTATTAACATATCTGGAGCCCCTTCTAGAACTCAGTCCTTGTTAATATAACTGAACAATATTTTAAGTCCAGAACACATTCCTTCTCATTCTAGGGTCTTTCTTCCTCTGATGAATCTTCTATTTAAAATGGTAAGGGCTTCTAATAATACTTTTTAAAAAACTGTTATTTACTGAAATCTGAAGCCTCAAAGACAAGTCATCTCTTGTTTTACAATGGTGGAGAAGACACAGGATAACCAAGACTTATGAAACTTTCAGTTTAAAAATAGAAGAATAAGAATTATTCAGGGGTCATTGCGTGCATGCTCACTCACTTCAGTTGGGTCTGACTCTTTGCAACCCTATTTACTATAGCCTGCCAGGTCCTCCTCTGTGGGATCATCCAGGCAAGAATACTGCAGTGGGTTGCCATGCCTCTCCAAGGGATCTTACTGACCTAAGGATCAAAGCCACATCTCCAGCATCCTCTGCGTCACAGGTGGACTCTTTACCACTGAGCCACCAGGGAAGACCTCAGTGGTCATTGACATACATTGACATTGAAGCCACTCAGTCGTGTCCAACTCTTAGCAACCCCATGGACTGTAGCCTACCAGGCTCCTCCGTCCATGGAATTTTCCAGGCAAGAGTACTAGAGCAGGTTGCCATTTCCTTCTCCAGGAGATCTTCCCAACCCAGGGATCAAACCCGGGTCTCCCGCATCGTAGGCAGACGCTTTACCGTCTGAGCCACCCGTGGTCATTAAGCAATAGCAAATACCAGGTCCTGCTCAATAGAGAGACCAATGGCTCCCAGTCCAGGCACTTACTTGATTGGTGATTCTACAAGCTACCCTCTAGGGTAATCTTTTTGCAAATTATCCCACATGAATTCATCCTGGGTAAATAATAAAGAGCTTCCCTGGTGGATCTGTGGTAAAGAATCCATCTGCCAATGCAGGAGACACAGGTTCAAACCCTGGGTTGGGAAGATCCCCTGAAGAAGGAAATGGCAACCCACTACAGTATTCTTGCCTGGGAAATCCCATGGACAGCGGAACTTGGCAGGCTACAGTCCGGGGGGTTGCAAAGAGTCAGACAGAACTCAGCAGCTGAACAGCAACAAGAACAAGTAATAAAGAACATAGCTTTTGTGGGGCATGTATAGATTTCATAGACTTCTTCCTGTCGGTGTGGACCTAGAGGCCTGGGATTTGTTTTCAAGATAAAATCATACGTGATTCTCAGGCAGTCTTGAAGCATCTTTGACAACGTGGTTTCCTAAAAATCTCAGTTGGCTTCTTTTCTCCTTGTTTCTCGTCAGTGGCAAGTACATGTAGACAGTGGCCAAAGATCCTGTGTGAACAGTCTTTAAATTCGAAGATTTCTTCCTTTTCCTTCTGACATTAGTCTCTGTCCTTTCCTAGTCCTTCTACAATGCCCACTTCTTCAAAACAATTTGAAATCATAGCTTCTTATGGTGAGACGTCCCCTGAACTGGAAGTTTTCCAATGAGTCTGAACAAGGTGTCTTACAGAAAGCTGTTAATTAGTGGGAGAAAAAGCATGGGGTCTTACTAAGGTGACTACTTTGGAATCATGGTTTCTAACTGCTTCTCTGGGGCGTGAAGAAGCAGTTCTTTCTGTCGCCTTTGAAAGCTCCACATCACAAGCTCTGTCTAGGTTGTGGTCACAGTCAGGGGCCCTGCAGTATCCACTAATCTCAGTCCTTGATCATAACAAAGACACCTTGCTTCCTCTGCCCAGTTGCACCCCCCAATTCCACAATTTAGAGTCTGATAGATCCTGCTTTCATGGACCAATTTTTTTTAAACTAGTTTCCTTCTTTCTTTTCTCTTCTTTTGTTCTTTCTTTTTTTTAAGTTGCAAACTATAGAATCCACTCACACTGGTTTAAGCAGCAATTATTAAGAGTTGTTAGTAGCTCAGTGACTCTTTGGGAGGTCTGGAGGAAAAGAATCACAGGGTTAGGCCCCACAGAACACAGAAGTGACCTGATGAGATGCTCCTGCCACCATTGCTCTTTGCTGCCACTTTCACCCACAACATGGATGTACAGTGCTCAGAATCGACTGTTTTCCTTCAGTGGCTGACATCCAAACCAGAGTTTAATGCGGGTGCTCTTGACTGGTGAATCTCAGGTTGCATGCTTGCTCCCTAGCTGTGAGAGATGCTGGGAATGTCTTTCCTGGGAAAGTTAAGACTCACAATGAGGGAAACTACGAACGCCATAGAGCAAGGGTTTAACAGAATGACAGGTACCTACAAAAGAAGACTTTTTCCTTTTCTGTTTTTTTTTAATGGCTACGCTGGGTCTTCATTGCTGCCCTCTGGCTTTCTTCAGTTGCAGCGAGTGGGGCTACTCTTTGTGGCAGTGCATGGGCTTCTCGCTGTGGTGGCGTCTCTTGCTGTGGGCTCAGGTCCTAGAGCACTGAGGCTTCAGCAGCTGGGGTGCACGGGCTTAGCTGCCCTGTGGTATGTGGGATCTTCCCAGAACAGGCATCGAACAACTGTCCCCTACACTGGCCCACAGATTCTTAACCAGTGGACCACCAGAGAAGCCCCAAGAAGACTTTTCCTAATGAGCAATTTGCACTTAACAGTCCCTGAAAGAGTCAAGCTTTAGAGACACTGAATACTATAGAAAGTGATGGTGGAGCCGGAGGCTGCAACAGTGTTTGGTTGAAGACCTGTGGAGGGTAGATCTCTGGGTTCCCTCATCCACGCCTGTGCAGCCAGGCATTTATACTTCCTCCGGTTCCTCCCTCTGCTCTGCTTAGAGGACTAGAAGTTTCCTCTCTGTTGAAGCTCCAGACTCAGTATTCCAGACCTCAAGGGAGGGTAGGGACAAGGTGTTGGCCTAAAAAAAGAAATTAAATTCTGCTTGCTTTCTAAGTGTGGAAATAAGCTGCTTTCAAAACCCCAAGTGATGCTTTCAATGATCTCTAACTATACCCTGGCAGCAGGCATTCTGGGAAACTTCACTCAGTCCCAGGTATCTTTGTTGGGTCGGGAAAGGAGAACGGGTTGTGCAGAACATATTGGGAAGGTGGTCTCATCCTCTTCTCTTCTCCCCAGAATCTTTTTGTTGTTGTTGTTAGTCCTGCTATTTCGTTCCTCAGCATCCTATGAGGCTCCCAAGAATGTCCTGGACAAGTTGAGGAACAGGGTGAGTCTTAATCATCTCTAGCTTAAGAAATGACAGAGATGGTGTCTGAGTTATATTTGGTTTTGTTTCCACCACAGATCTGGACATCATAGAAAGACACAGCTAGATGATCAAGCACAATATCTAATAGCTAAAACAAGCACATTTTTATTCCTAACTAAAATTTTGACTTTTATGGTAGAGAAAAGATGGCTTTCCCAAATTCAAGTGCCTGGGAGGCTGACGCCACATGCCATCTGCTGGTGTTATGCTGCATCGCTCCACAGAGCTCGAGGCCAAGAAAGAACAAAGGGAACCCTCGTCTCCTCTAGAGAGAGGGGCTCCCACCGGTCCTCTGCTGCAGGCTTTAGACATGAACAAGTCCAGACCACGACCTTGAGAAGAATGAGGAAAATAAGGACTATTCTACTTTGGCACATATCTCAAAATGATCATTATCCACGTAAAGTTCATAACCACAAAGACATTCCTGCTTATTTTCTCAGGTGTTGTGAAGCTTTGACATGGGATGAAAATATCACTCCTAGAGGCATAAACTAGACTGACTCAGAGTGCTCTGATTTTCTCAACAACCCTCCTCTCATAGATTATGGCATCATCTTAAGGAATTGAGTCTCAGTCTCTGCATCAGCCCCAAGTGTGGCAAGATTTCATCCCACTTGACGATCTTCCTTGGGCTCCAATCTCTGTTCACTGCCAGGGCTGGGGGGAGGCAGGATGCAACAGCTGCCAGACAGCAGATAACGCAACTTACACCTTTTTCCATAGAAAATATCACGAAACAGTCTTAGCTAATGGATGCCAACTTTTACTTTTTCCCCTGTTCCTTGTATTAATCAAAGTTAGATTATTTGCCCAACACAGGTCTGGCCATCTCCATGATGTGCCTTGTATGGAGGCCCCCAGAAATGACCTTGAATGGTGACAAAGATTTACTATCAGGGGTTACTCTTCACCTTTTATAAACCAAAACACACATGAACAAGTTTCCCTCACAGGGAACGCATTCATATCTGAGGCAACAATTCAGTCAAATGAGTGGCAGGCAAATAACACGGTTATCCTTACATATTAAAATCATACTTAAGTGCAACCACTGTTCTCAAGTTGTAGCACCAAACAGTATTTTCACAGAGCCTATGATTCCAGAAGCCTGGTCCATCAGGCTAGAAACGGAGGAAGTTTCTGAGTCTTACTCATCCAGGGCACTTTGACAGCACACGTGCACTGGCTGGTATAAAACTAAAATATCCAATGGATTCTTTCCCTGACATTTTGCACAATGAACACGTGAGCTACTGATCGATGACACAGTTGACTTGGCACAGGCCTTGACTGTTCCCTAAAAGGACAGGCAGGTCGAGATATCACCACCAGAAGTCTTGGGAGTTGGTAGAGAGGGCAGTGGAGTGCAGGTGGTGGTACATGGGTTGTTCCCAATCCTCCGCAAGGCATTGATGGAACATTCCACTGGCCAGCATCTTTGTTCCACCCTGAACATATGGCCACCCTAATGGCCAAGAAGCAGATCCCAAATTCTTAGGTCTGGTTTTACATTTACATTTCAGCCTCCAGGTACATGGAGAAATTGATAGGTGGGGTGGAGAGGTCTTGGAATGAGTTTGGATAGCCTGAAAGCTGAGTTGCTGAGACCTTTGAAAGTCAATTTACCTTCCCAAGCTCCCTTTTTCTCATATTCCACTCCCTACTCTTACTTTCTTCTCACGTCTCCCTGCCCACCCCTTCATCTACAAACTGGGTAAGGGAATGGGGAGCAGCAGCAGTTTTGTGAGCTCCCTCCTTGAGGAAGGGAGCCCTTAGCTCATATTCCGTGGAGCAACTTTGAAATACACATGCCTGGCCGTCCCCATCCCTGAGTTCTGGCCAACTCATCATTTGTCCCCTCCTTTCTCACGGTTTTCCTTTCTGCCTCCCTTTTTTTCTTTCTTCTCCCTCTCTGTCTATATCAGCAACCTCCTTTTCTTAGTATCTAACCAATCTTCCAATTCTGTTTCACTTCATTGGCCTAAGAGGCTATGCTCCCCTGGAAATGTGTTATTTCTTTTAAAAAATATTGTGTGTATGAGTAGCTGGACTTACTGCAGAAATTTTATAAGGTGTAGAAAAGCACATAATCATAATGATGACGAGGAGAAGGAAGACAGTAAAGTTCATGAGCACTTGCTCTTCACCAGGCAAAATTGTGTATTCATTCATTCATTTAAGACTTCACGAACCCAACAAGATAGCTACTATTATTATCTTCATTTTGCAGAAAAGGAAACAGTGGCACAGAGAAGTTAAGTGACATAAAGAGAAAGCTAAGGGACTTCCCTTGCCGTCCAGTGATTAAGAATCTGCCCTGCAGTGCAGGGGACAAGGGTTCAATCCTTGGTCTGGGAACTAAGACCCCACATGCCGTGGAGCAATTAAGCCTGTGCACTGCAACTGTGGAGCCCACACACCACAAGGGAAGTTCCCACAACCAAACAAATAAATGATTTAAAAAGAGAGAGGGAGAAAGCGAAAAATCACCCGTAAGGTCATGCTGAGAATAACTATGTATAACCAACATGGGATCCTTATTTCTGAATGAACAGAAGGCCACTTGCCTCACGCATCCATTTATTCTTCCAAACACCATTTTGCCACAACTGCTGTGGGGCCGGTGGTGGACTGAAGGATTTTTTCTGGTAACTGCTTTTGAGGTATGGCCTTTTGTCAAAAAATGCAGGGGGGAAGGCCAGTGGAAAAAGTAGGCTGAAATTCACCACCCATCCTACATCCTTATTCCCAGATCCAGCCATACCAGAGACAAAAATCCAAACAAGAACCTAAGGTTTTGTCAACAGCCAGCTTTGGAAGTGAGAGTATTAAAAATAAAACCCCCAAAGCAGCCGCTACTTCTGCTTGGAAGCAGTCACTTCAATGACTGACATATGTCCTAGAGGAACAAGTGTCATCTTACTAATGGGCTCTCATTAGTAGTGGCAGCAACTATAAAACACATACGCACCATGCACGTTTAATGACATGGGAAAGTACTCATGATGTATTAGAGGAGAAAAGAAACCACAAAACAGAACGTGCGTGGGGTGTGATGGCAAACATTGTTCCAAAAAAAGGGGGGGGGGGCCCATATGCACTGAAAAAGCACAGGAAATTTTTTTGGAAAACAAACAACTTAGTAACCCTGCCTAAAGAAAGTTTATGGGAGACTTTCTTTCTTTCAGTTCCCCAAATTTCCACAAAGAGCACATATAGAAAAGAAAGTCAATAAAATTTTCTTAAAGCTGTTCAAGTTGATTAACAGCTGAAAGTCAACAAATTATATCAGGTGTAATTCAGAGTTTAAAAAGAACTCTTTAAACTCTGAATTGCATTTTATTTATTATTATTATTATTTTATTTTAATTATTATTTTTTTAATTTTTATTTTTACTTTATTTTACTTTACATTACTGTATTGGTTTTGCCATACATTTGAATTGTATTTTAAAAGGGAAGAAAAATAACATTTACTTGCTAAGCATTGTGTCCTATGTTGCTTGCTGCAAGCTTCATACGGTTTTGTAAAATCAGCAGTCTCTTGTTTTGGGAACACTACGTGACCAAGGTCACATGACTTTTACAGGGTAGAATGTCTAACTTCCGCTTACTCCCAAACGTGCGCTGTTCTCTAGGACAACGGCGTTCCACCATCTCATTTTCTAACACAAGCATAATAACATACATTCATCTGTAGCTCTTTGAGCCAATGGTGGAAAGTCAGATAGGAAGTGAGGCAGGAGGTGCATCTCAGAATATGCTGAAGGCTCCAGGTGATCGGGATCTGTTCTTACTCCACCCTCTGTACTCCAAGAGTGCAGTATTATGGGGTGGTGGTGGGGCACTGAGTCAGCAGCTTGATTACAGGATAGTGAGAAGGCCCATCACAGCAACAGAATACCTCTCCAGAGGCATCCTTTGGCTTAAGATTCCTTGTGCCTTTAACTAAAATGCAAATGTCTCTGAGTACAAAATCACTTTACACCGTATCAATCCTGAGGATAAGTGGTTGTCCACTTCACTCCCGAGTGGACAAGAAGATGATTCTGAACACCCAGAGAAAGATACACAGAAGGCAGGAAGGATATAGAAAAACCACTAGAATCTCCATGCCCTTCTTCATGATCCTGCCTGCCAATGGCTGGCCTTGATTATAATATTTAGGTTTCTGTGTTTATAGCCTGTCAAGGGAAAGCAGAATATCACATTCTATCAAGTCACTTGAAAAGAACCACTGATTTACAACTCCAAGGCACTAACAGCGTGTTTGATTTAAAGGAGTGTATCTATGTAACTGTAATAAACACACACACTCCAGAAAGTCTGCAGATAGCTTTTCTCTGAGTAAATGGCAAAGAAGAACCAGAACTTGTTTATATTTCTTCCCTTTCCTACGGGTTATCAGGGCCTTTTTCATCACCTTAGAGGAAAAACAAATGATCAAAAGATGGATGACCCCTCATCCCTTCCATATCTACTTCTTGGTATGTCAAAAAGCTTTCTAGCAAGTCACTGGCAAGCTAATTATTTTCCTCTAATCAATCAGCTATTTTAATGATGTGTGACACTCCTGATCTATCAGTACCATTAAGATAACGTCTGCAGTGTTGGTCTGCAGCTAGGTTACAGATGCTTCACTAGCCAGCGTGGACCCTCCAAAAATCCAAAACTCACGATGTTCTGGGTATACACTCCAGGGCCTCAAGGAGGAAGAAAATCAGACCTGGACTCAATGTCTAGGTGGGATTGATTTCAGGAATTACTGAAATGCAAGGCTACCCCCAAAGCCTACCACAAAACTTGAAATTTCCACTCGTTCCTCTTGAGATTTTTCTTGGTTTTCAGAAGTCACTGTTAAAATTTGAAAAACAAACTTCCTTGACCGCAGCTAGGTGTTACCATCAGAAATCTTTTGTCAGGACAACTGTCTTTAGCAGAGAGCAAAGATGCAAACAGAAAGCTCTGGAATAGTGTCTAGTGTCCCAGCTCCACCGTTGAAAGGAGATAAGAGCAGACTGGGAGAAGTGGAGGATCCTTCGGAAGTGGGTGGGAGAGAGAGCACAAGAGGAAGCCGCGAAACCCTGACCTGAGCACCTGAGAACAAACTGAGTTTGGCTGCTCAGGAGGCCTCCAGCCGGCCCTCCAGCCCCTCAGGTCCTAAGCAGGGGCGGCCCCTCATTCTCGGGGATGAGGCCCAGCTGCGGGCCGAGCACAGGTCCGCCGGTGGCGGGCAGGGGAAGGAGGAGGCTGGCGGCGGCCTTCCCCGCAGCCTCACCCCGGGTGGCCTCTCCCGCTTCTCCTCACTCTCTCTGCGGCTTCCGAGGCACCGCAGCGATCTCAGGGAGTCAGATGGGGCAGTCGCTGGTCTCAGTCTCCCCAGCTGACAGTGGCCCCAGCCAGATGTTGCACCGGAAGCCTTCACACCCCTCTCCCATTAGGCAGCACTGGCGCCCGGGCTGCAGGGGGAGGGGCGCCGGGCAGCCGGGCCCCAGCTGGCAAGCAGCTTTTGTTCTGGATGACTTCAGCTTGAAAATCTGCCTTAAGAATGTTCTCCTCTCAAAGGAAGGGGAAACCCTAGCGAGGCATGGACACAGGCTGCTTTCACCTCTGAATGGGGCCGGTTGGGGGGTGGGGAATGGG